>PTFA01000155.1:2505-20923 GCA_003342895.1 Casuarius casuarius | reverse complement strand
TTAGCAGTTCTGCATAATCTAAAGACACTATGTTATTTAGTCCCATAGTTTTGAGCCAAACAGAACAATTTAAAGGGCAATTAATTTCCAAATGTCAGTTCTTATAAAGCTAATTTTGAAACTTATATTGCTGCACCTTCAAAAAAAGCTGTACATCCAAAAGCACATACTGTTCACTGCATTAAGTACAGGTCCCAGCTAACAGCACCTGTTTGAATTGAATAAAACTACTCTAGCAGAAAACTGAACATTAAGAAACCTGACACGATTGTCCTGCATATGCCAGAGAAGACAAACCTCACAGAGGAAAGCTGGGCTGAGAAAAAAAATCCAATTAGTCCAGCAGACAGACTGGGCACCCTTTGGGAAAAGGGCTAACAAGCAGAGTCCGCCCTTCAGGAGAAGGGCTGAGGAGTAAAGTCTTGACTACAGACAGATGACAAGTTTCAAGGTCTGCTACTATTCTCCTTGGTGGGCAACTTCAGTGGCCCTTTTCCCCCCATTTGCGCATTCTCCTGTCCCCACTGACCCACCCACATTGCGATTGCATGCCAAAAGTAGGATCCCTACCTTCCCGGCTCTGCAACCCAAGCTACACCAGGGCCAGGCACCCGGCTCATTTCCCTATTGAAACTTGTCAGCTGGAGTCAACTCAAGTCTCTTAAAATGGTGACTTTGGAAGTCCTTTTTCCGCCCTCCCCTCCTGTTGCCCCTGGGCTCCTCACCCAGCTGCATGTTACATGCTGCACTTTGCAGAACTGCTATACCGAAGCAGCAGGATTTGCTGAATATCAGAAGCTGCAAAAAGGAATTGGAGAGCACTCACCCCAATTTTACCTGACCCCAGGGACCTGAGGACTCACAGCTCACAGGGGAGCGCTAGATTGAAGATCTGCACTAAACACAGCATTTACGTTTTCCATTTCATCACTGGATCACGCCTGCAACAATGCCTGGTTAGGCCTCCTCCTTAGCCCTCCACGCTGGCTGTGCCAGCAAAGCTTAGCAGATCAGCACCAGCAGAAACAAGATTTTTGGAAACATTTGCAGATTGCATTTCATCATTCTGTCCTTATATGAGAAAAATGCATACATAACAAAAGAGACATGTAGTTAGACCAACCTGCCCAGCTCCCAGCTGGGACACTACTAGGGGCTGAGATACAGTGTCTGCTTCAAGATAAGGGAAGGCTGACAGTGTTCAGATATCAACATTTTGCAGTGGACAGTATTTCAAATATTTACACAGCCATGTCCCTTTCGGAAGGAATGCAAACATTAGGGCTTTTTACAGCACAACTGCTGTATAGGAGTGGCAGTCATATCAAGAAGGGGCTGAACACTTCCCCACTTATCCAAGTCAGGACACCAAACTTCGGGTCTCAGACAGAGGTAGATTCACAAGCGGGGATTGCTACAGTAATTCTTGAACAAAATAGTATATTCAAGGACCTAAAATAAACCACAGGCAAGACTGGAGATAACAATGCTTTATTTGTACATTTCAGCAACAGGAGAAATAATTGAAGATGCAGTTATCTGCTTTGTTGTAAAGTATAAAAACATTTAATTATAAATATTTAGCTAAAAAAGCGTGATTTTATAAAATATAATCTGTGAAGGTATATACACAGTTTAATTGTTTAGCAATTCTTTCACCTGACATTAAAGAGTAGAGGTTTTTCTATTTATTATTCCATGCTCACAGTTTAGTGCTCACAGTTTAAGAAGCAAAACAGACAAGTGAAAAGACAACTGGTGAGTTTTGTTTTGGAAGGAAAAAAAAATGCACAAACCAGGGCAATAGCAGAGGCAGAACTTGAGCCAATCCATGTTTAGAGAAAGGTCTCGCCAAGGGGACACTGTTTCCCTTTGTCGTGACCTACAACGTCTATGGCATTTTAATATCTGTGGGCAAGTCTCCTGTGTTTGTGAAAGAAAATGGCTAAGTTTAGTGCAAGCCTTCTAAATTCAATCCAGCTAGATGTGCTAACCTGGCTGCTCTTCCCTTCTTGAGCAGGGATTGCTCAGGATGCTGGGCTGGTTTTATCTGTCGTGGTTTTAATGAAATCAAAGTCACCTTTATGATTCAGGATATGAGCAGATTTCCAAAGATAAAAACCCAGTGTGCCATCCAGTCTCATTGTCCATCTGGCAATATCCCTTAAAAACCTGTTTCCTCAAAATCTAAGGCTGGAAAATACAGTGAAGTTGTACAGTACACTAAATATGATGGAATGTGAAAGAAGACATATGGTCAGGCAACTCAGTTTTCTATTCCTTGTTTGAGAGACAGCTTCCTGCTTTCAAAGTCTTGGAAAAAATCTCACCTCCTATTGAAAGGTTTGTCATTATGGCACTTCAGAGAAGAAAAAGTGGAAGACACCAACATGTTGTTGGGCAGCAGAAAAATCTACAGGAAGTCATAATTAATTTGATCCATGTCCCTAGTAACTATCTTACTGTCTCTTCACAGTGTTTTCGCAGTGCCTGTGGCACAGGGCTTTGAGGAAGACAAGAGAAAAAGTCAAGGATGCGTGACAACACCCAACAGCAGTACAAACATAGGAAATGGATCTGTACTTCGTTCACCCTGATTTACACAAGACCTCACTACTTGCCTGTAAGCAAGGAATGAATTAATAAGGAGTTAAGAGGAAAGTGATGTATAGAAAAGAAGGAAAGAATGAAGTAGGCAAACAACACTTGTCAGTGCTCACCCGTGATTCGCTACTTGCTGTTTCTGCTTCAGGGTGATGCGCTCCTGATGGTTCAGAGCAAACAGCACGTACACAGCTCTTATGATTCACATCATTATGAGTGCATAGTAACTGCAAGAGTTGTGTCCTTAGCGATTCAGAAGGATCTTCAGGAGAGGAAGGCTAGCGAAGCTGTAACGGGTTTTAGGCAGGATCCAGGCAGTACTCTCCAGGTAGAACCCCGATCTGGGAAACGTACCAAGTCATGTGCAATCTCAGAGCGCATATTGGCTGGTCTGCTACTGGCTAAAGGCAGACTTTAACTCCCTGAAAGCCGCTCGGCGGTTTCTCCTTTCCTCCTCTTCCCGCTTTCGCTCATCCTGCTCAGCTTTTATCTCTGCTTCAAACTTACTGGCTGAAGAAAGGGCTTGAACCTTTAGGAGAGAGAGAGAAAATAAAAGAGTGTCAAGCCTTGCATCAGAGGCAGAATCAGAGTCTGAACTACTCCCAGATGAGGAGCACGCAGGACTGTTTGCCACACCTTCTGCCACTTGCTGGGAAGCTCTGTCAGGATGGGTCAAGTGTTAATTGCACTGCAGCACCTGGGTATTTACACCAAAGACCTGCTAGCTCAGTTGACTTTGACATCAGTACAGGAAAGGTCATTTACTATTAAGTCACTAACAAGTGACCAAAATAATGCCATCAGTATTAGGTTAAACACATTCTTTCTGTAACCAGCCCGCATAGCTTAAGCTGTGAGTATACACTGATAGAAACTGCTGCAGAAAACAGTTCTGAATCACAGCCAAAATTGAGAACATTGTACTATACCACGGATAATCTGCAGATCAAAGAGACATTGTTTATTTGCTGGCTATTTTTCCAGCTTTCTTTCCAGCTTTCATCTCAGTACATCTGCTGTGCAATAGCTGTGCTATGCTCTTGGGAAAAAACTTATATAAACAGGCTGGATTATTTTCTAAGAGAGCTTTCAAAAAGGGTGCTTTGTCAGCTTCAAATGGTGCAAAGCTCTTTCTGCCAACCCCAGGACTCTGTGCAGTAATTCCGATTCCAAAGGTTACACAGAGCTGCTGAAGAAAGAGATGGCTGAAATTCTGTATTCCAAAATACTTCATTCAGCACTAAACTCAGAGTGTCTCAACCAAGGGAAGTTTTGCAAAATGAGAAAGTTAGTCCCTATGCATTAGTTTCCAGGACGCTTTTGACTTTAAAAGCAGTCAGCCAGCTAGTCATGGAGAGCTCCCAGCCACAGAGACACAGGTGGGCCAGTCAGCTCTAGCAGAGTCAGACCTACTGCTGAAATGAAGCAAGCCATTTTAGCATTCACCAATCCGCAGAGGAACATTGTAGCTAGAATACAACGTGCACATTTGAATGAAAAAGCAAGGGCTGAGATTGGGGGGGGGGGGAGGAGAATATACTCATCCTCTTAGCTAGGAAGAAGACTAGCAGAATCCTCTACTGGAAAGCAAGCAGGGCTAGAGTCTCAGTGACACTGCACTGCCTGCTGGAGGAGGAATAGCTGGTCTGCGGTCAGGTCTTGAGTAGGGCCTGCATACAGAGCTTTTTCATGTTCCTCTGTGCCACACCATACCTTAGCTTCAAAGAAGTTCTTGGCTCCCTTGACTCCCTCAATGGAGACATCTATCTCCGACAGCTTTGCAAGTGTCATCAGGCCGCTATCTTCCTCGAGTTCGCCAGCTGCAGCTTTATGGAAAATCAGCAGGAACTAGTAAAACAGAGAGGAAACATTCCAGTTCTTCACTGAGGCTCAAACAATTTAAAATGCAAGCAGTACAGACATTCACCTGTGGGGTAGGAATCTGCATTTCTTAGCAAAGGAAAGCAGGTCTATATAAATCAAGTGGCACCATGGAACTTGTGCTCCAGTACACCGTTTTTGGACTCAAGAGGCAGAAAGCTCAAAGGAAAAGAGGGATTTCCTATGGAGAAGAGCCATGGTGGGAGCACGGCTCCTACCAAGCCTAGGCTCTTAGACGGCAAGAGAAATGCAGCCATCTCTTCACCTGTCTAATGCTGTGTCCCTGTCCTCCCACCAACTTCCCTAGCATTTTGTGGGATCAGATCACTTCCTACAACAAAGGCAGGAGAACGAAGCCAGCCCCGGCACAACCCTGAAGCCAACTCCTGCCTCCCCTGACCAGCTGCATTGAGAGCCAGTGCATTCCTCTTGGAGAGGACAGCAATTTGAGCACGTACACTGCAGAGGGATCTGGGGACTGCCTCTGCTGTGAACCCTGCCTTAGCTCCTTCCAAGCCTCATGGTCCACACAGTATAAGAGGGGAGAAGAAAATTAAGGTCAAATACACCAAGACAACAGAAGGTGGTCACTTCAACTCACGCCCTGTCTAGGACATGGGAGAAGCTACTTGAATCTGTCCTTGGAGCTATGCCTCAGTCTGCTCCAGGGAGCCTAGACTTGTTTAGCTGAAGTTGGGAAAGCCTCTGTATTTCTGTTGTGTCAATTAAATAACACATAGGAGAGCTTCTCTAGCACATCTGTCAGTGGTCAGGACAGATGCATACCCCTGGGACAGTCAGCAATGGCTTGAACAAGTATCATTGTCTACAGAGCAACTTGTTTTGAAACCTTTGTCCCGCACTGAACAAATAAGTCACTAGAGCAGAGCACATATCAGCAAGTGAACTGTAAAGGGAAACAAAAGACCCCAGCTATATTACAGGCCAGGAAAGCACATTTTCTACAGTAGGGACAAGACCTGCCTGCTTAAAAATAAAGATCTTTACACCACCTTTCAACTGATAACTGAACTCCAAGATAAGATATGGATGATTTAAATGTAACTGTAGAGGTCTTGTAACTCTCCCTGCTGTTCTTGTCCGCCCCTAGCAAGGGGTCTCACCACTCAGCACAGCACTGAAAGAACAGGGGTGATGGAGAAGGGACAAGAGGAATACAAGGAATGAAGATGCTTCACTGCGCAACTTCAGTCCAGCGTGGAGGGCTCCAAACACCATGCAGGATGGCTGTGAAACCCACCTGCACGGGGGGTCTGACATCCCTAGCGCTGCACTCCCCAAACTGCCCAGGCTTGGGACTTTGCTTGTTGCCACAGAGAGTCCACGTTATCCCAGAGGAGGGCAGCAGAGTCCCAGCATCCACACTGCAGCCAGCCCCAACGCACTTTCCTGCTTCAAGGAGCTTACAGAAGCTGATGGAGATGCACGAGTTTGGGAAGGCCTCCCAGGAGGAAGGGTGGGGAGATGACAGCAGTCCTGGCTGCCCTCTCACAGAGGCAGCATTACCAGGCCCTGCTTTGTGCAACAGCCTTGTGACCCGTGCATGCTCAGCACAGAGCAGCCAGAAAGCAGGCTGCTTGGGGAAGGCGGCTTCCCCCCCTCTCCAAACACATGTAACACATTAAGCGATGCTCTGCTGAACAGACTAGCCTACTCAAGGAAACCAGACACTCCCCAAGACAGCCCCTTGCTCTGCTCAGATCCGCTGGGTTCAGGCTAGTTCCTCTCCTCCTCCACCATGGAACGGAGACACAGCAGCCAGGCTGGCATTAGTCATGGTTCCTCCTTGTAGTTTCTGCTCCACCCTACCAAGTCTCACTTCCTGGCATCTAAAAAGGGCAGTGGAAGCAGAGCAATCCTGAGGTCTGGTGCAGCTGCCACATGGGGAGGGACTGGAAACACCCAGTCACAAGAACAAGTGTGCATGAATCATCCTGAAACCAGGGGACGGGGCAGCATTCCTCCGACTGACATGGGCTGCTGCAGCCAGGAAGAGTGGGCTGCGCCAAAAGGCACGAGGAGCTGAGTCACCCCCAGAGGCAGCCCAAGGACCAGGCGGGATCACACTGCCTTTCACAGGAGCTTGGGAGCAATCCCCTTCCATGTCAGCTCACTGCCTGCAGCCCACCTTGCTGGTTATTTGCCCTCCAGGCATCAGTCCTCCCTAAATAAGGAGCACCAGGGATTTGCTTTCAGTTTCCCAAACTGTGCAGGAAACCAAAGTGCAGATGTGCTCCTATTCCTAACTCTTGTTTCACATCCCCTGTTGGGTCTGAAACATCACAGAGCAAAGCCTCAGTGAAATGTCAGAGAAGCCACAGTGAATAACGCTAGTACTTCTAAAAACCTCGCTCTCAAGAAGCGGGACACACTCTTTCCACCCGACTGGCCTGATACAGACAAGAGATGGATCCGGTCTTGCATCCTTAGTGGTCTGAGACCTATCTTGCAGTGCCAGGTCTCAAAGCAATGCTCCAGTTGCAGAGCCCCACAGGGCACCATGCACCCTTAGGGGTGCAAGGGGAGGTATGAGCCTGACTGGCAGCAGCAGCCTTGCGACAGCTTGCCAGAAAAGCAGTGGCACCCAAAACTGTGGTTTGCACAAACCCTGCTAGCAAACACATGACGTGGGTCAGCATTTAAACACTTTAGTGTGGGTGCAAGGGAGCGTGGGTGGATTTTCATGGGTTTAGATAACAGCTAAAGTTAGACATTCCTATTACAGCAATTAACCATAGTTTCCTGTGGTAGTGAGAGAAATTCACACATTTTTTCCCCCTGTACCTGATCTTTAAGCCTAAACTGTTTTACTCAACCCACGGAGAGAGTCTAGTGCAGTTGATTGATGATGCGCTGATGGACTCCGAAAGGTCGGCAGCAGAAGTCAGCCCTCCTAAGGGGCCAGCAGTTCATCAGCAGTAAGTCAGCCCAACACAAGCCTGCTTTCCAGCTTACGTGAGAAGGGAGGACCCAGCACTACTCAGAGCAACAAGAAAAGGTGACTTGTTGCGAACGAAAGAGATCCCGGTGATTTTCTGGCCCGGCCAAGAGAAGCGTATCTCCAGGCAGATACGTCAGGGCTTGTTATCCCCCGGAGAGGCAGGGAGGAGGCCTCCAGTGCTTCAGTTACACCCTGCTGAGTTCAGACACTCATTTAAACCAGGGTTTCTCCTTTGCTGTCACAGTGCTCCAAGCCAGTCTCATCACTCTCCCCAGGCCTGCTAGTTACCACCAAAGGGAAGGCAAGCGGGACAGGGCTGTGGCAGCTGGTTCGGCCCTCTGCATCCACCAGGAAGCTGCTTCTCGGCCATTCCTCTGCCTGAACAGCGGAGCTGGGCTTGGCACGTCTGCAGCAAGGCAAGAAGCATCCTGCTCCTCTACCGCGGGAAGCTTTGGGTGCGTGCCAAGGCTGCTGCGCTCAGAGGGTAATTTGTCCCCAGAGGTCCACCAGTGACGTTGCCTCATTCCAAGCCGTGCGCCTTTGAAGCTTGTTTGCTTGACCATCGTTGTGCATCTGGCTGGATGCTACAACAGCACCAGCTGCCGCGTGCAGCATGCCAAGGGCTGGCAGCACGCTTAGCCCAGGCTGGCTGACAGGCGGCCACGCAGGAGACTGTGCTCCAAACAGGTGGCGGTAGGAGAGGAGCTACGCTACCACTTGTGCGGCACAGCACTGCCAGGACACAACAGGATCTTCCAGAGCCCTGGGGGATAAAGGCACTTCTCTTTCACAGGAGAGAGCATCTGCAGCACTGCTCAGAAAGCCAAGGCAGTCCCGAGCACTTCCGTGTGGGAAGGCAGGCCCAGGCGCAGGCAGCAGGGCCGAGGGGGCTCCTCCAGCATATGCAGAGATTTGGCAGTCTCAGCTGCCTATCTGCACCGATATCTGTGCTGCCTCCTGCACCTACCTTCCCCCTAGCCTGACCCGGGGCCAAGGACACCATGCTCTTCCTGCTCCACTGGATTCTTCGCTACCCCGAGGAGGACTTTTGACTCCAGAGCAGTCTGGTTCACCTCTGACTAGGCACATATCCTTGCCTGCCCAGGGGAGCTGCTGGCTTAGAGCTTTGCTAGCATAAACTGACAAACTCTTACCTCTCAGATTTCTCTCTCTCCATAGTAGCCTGGCCCCATAAATCAGAGTCTGTCTTCTACTGCCAACTTCTTATAGCAAAACTGGAGCTCGTGGCCCTGCCTGTCCCCGCAGCCTTTCAGCTCCCTCAGCGCCTGCTTGCAGAGCAGGTTCCTCGGACGCAGCCGCTGTGCCAGCTAACCCACCTCCTGTGCATCGAGCCTTTGTCTCCAAGCCCTCACCTGAGGAGACGGGCACAGCGGCTGGCAGCACTCCTCCAAGCAACAGCAGGAGCACAGAGTGCAACAGGGGATGAAGCAAGAGCGCAGGAGAACAGGAGCATGTAAGGGCTTTCACCAAGGCTGGCTTCACTGCTCCAGAGGGCAGGCAGCAGCAGCATCCTCTCCCCTCACCAGGAACCCAGCAATTCCCTTCCCTCTCCTTCACTCCTTACAACCAGGACTCCAGGCAGGCCACAGTGCAACAAAATCTGAGCGGAGGGGGAGCTGGTTTGACACACCGGCACAGAGAAGCTACGCAGCAGCTCTGAGAACTGCCAGTCACCCTCACAGCCCTGACCAGCCCAGCAAGAGCAACCGTGTGCCCTGCTGGGGCCTGGCTGCCCTCTCCCCCTCTCAGGCACTGCCGAAGGTGTTGACACTCCCAAAATTAAACTTCTGAGACAGAGGGCCCTGCACCTTATCTGCACAACCGAATGCCCTCTGTGAGGGGCATGGCAAGAGCACGGCCCTTTCAGAAGTGAGGAAGCCCAGCTGCTCAGGGCTCATCTCAACAGCCTCCTGCAGCAAGAAGCAGCAATGTAGTAGTAAAGCCATCAAAACTGCAGGGCATAAGCAGCTCTGTCCCTTGCCCTGTCTAAGGGACTATTAGTTAATTTAGAAAGCCACCACATTATGCACATTACTGATTCAGGGAGCAATGCAAGTCTAGTAGAGGAAGATGATGTAACAGGCTGTTATGGCATCCAGGCTCCCGCATGCTGCTGAGATAAGGGTTGGGCACACTTGACCACATACAGGTTGCTGCTGAGATTTCCCCTCTTCCATCACACAGCAGCGATTCCCAGCCTGCCCATGCCACTCTCAGCTGCCCCCTGTGCATGACTGATATCCCAGCAGCCCCAGAGCACAGCAGCAAGGAACAGAGCTGTTAGCTGTGTGCATCTGCTGAGCCAGAGTTATGTACTCAACCGTGGCATCACCAAGTTTAAACCTCTTTGCACACAGAGATGACCACCTTCATAAAGCTTGCAGCAGCTAGGCACTGCACGATGCAGAGAGACACCCAAAATAAACCGGAAGGCCTGGGGAAGCCTTCAACACCTCCCCATGGGACAGACTGCTCCAAGCAGTACTCACCTGTACCTGAAAGAAGGTCTGAGCCACTGTATCGCAGGAGCCCAACAACAGTGCCTCGTGACTGCAGGAACATGCCAGGTCTGTGTCACTCCCACCAGAACAGGCAGCTGCCAGCGCTGCTCAGGCAGCTGCAGCACGGCTCAGACGTGCTCCCGAAGCAAGCAGGGAGGCTGGAGCGCTTCAGCGTCTGGTACTATTACTGCCGCATGGAGACAGATGCGGACACAGAGTGCTCCACACCCAGGGCTCCTCATGGTGCGTCCCACCATGGGCACCGGGAAGCTCACCTGCTTCTCACCTTGCACACGTGGAGGGGACGCAGCTATGGCTGGAGCACAGAGCCTGGCTGCCTCCGCCTGCCAGTCCACAGCCACATCCCCACTTGCCCCTGTGGCCACCCTTACCTCGCGGAAGCTGAGCTTCCCATCGAAGTCTTCGTCCACCTCCTTGATCATGTTCTTCAGGCCCAGGTGGGTCTGCGGGGCTCCCAGCTTCTCCATCATCAGTTTCAGCTCCATCAGGTCTATGTACCCGTCCCGTCCCGAGTCGTACCTGTGGGGTGCAAGGGGGAGGGGGTCAGCCGTCAGCACACCCCATCCAGAGCCATGCAAGGGGGTCTTCCCAGAAAAGGAACTGGGAAAATGGATAGTCACAGGGTGGTTCAGGGCTTGGAGGAGAGGGGAAGTTGCACAACAGAACCAGGTGCTGAAACATATTAAGCTTAGGGAAATAGCAGGCAGCCTTCAGAGCAGTTTCACATGAGGGGGAAGCGCTCAAGACCAAACCACCACACAGCAGGAGAATGGGGGAACCCCGCTCATCTTGGTGGGATTCCTGCTTCCTCACCTGAGTGGCTGGTACAAGGGTTACTTCCCACGCAGCTCACGCCATGCACCAGCACAGCAGGGCCCAGGCGTCCCAGAGCCAGCTACCACTTTGTCTCATGCTCACGTAGAGGAGAAACAGGGAGCACGGACCAACCAGGACCTCCCAGCAGAAAAGGGATATCGTTGTTTGTAAGCACAATACACCTTGTCTAACTGTTAAGATCTTTCCTCTCCGAAATGCTTTTCTACCAGGCAAGTGCTTTGCCTCAGGGCAGCGGTTTCTCCAGAACGGCAGGCCCAGAGGGAGCCCGAGGGAGAGCGCAGTGCTCTACGGTAGGTCTAGCTGGCGCCTGAGGACTGCATGGGAGGCCTGCGCTGGGAGAAGAAACCAGGGGATGGCGTTAGGAGCAAGACAGGAACAGGAACAGGCTGCTGTGAGACCAGGAAGGACTGCAAGGACTGCTAGCAACCTTCCCACCAGGAGATCACCCACGCTCATGCTTCGGGAACAGGGAGGCAGTGACCCTCAGCAGAGCGTCTGCAAAGCTGAGCAGGAGGGGGAGGGAAGAACAACCACGTTTATAACATGCCTTCGTTGAGAAGCGAGCAAAGGTCGGGCCGGGGGAGGCAGAGGAAGAGCAAGAGTCTCTTGTTGGAGCAGATGCAAGACTGCAACCGGTGGGGCAGTTACTTCCCGGCAGCGGTCCTGCCGAGGGGACAGGGAGCAGAGAGGCAGCACCGCTCCGAGTGGGGCGGCAGGCTCACGCCACAGCGGTGTTTGGCTGCGGGGCTCTGACCTGCTCTCCAGCGAGCTGCTGGGATGGCTCCAGTCTGCAGGAGCGCCTCTTTGCGCGCTCACAGCTGTACTGCAGGCGCCCATCTCTTCCCAGACCCAGGGCTGGCACTGGTTATGAGGCTAAAGCCCGCAGAGGCGGGCAGGCAGGAGTGGCTCGCATGGGAGAGGGGAACACTCTGCAACGATTTCGGTGCTCGGCCTGCACCACGCACCTCGCCCTCCCCGGCTGCCTCCTGCAGGCACAACTAAAGCACCCGGCCCATTCGGCCACCAGCACTTCACATCCACGGGGACTTAAACCTCCCAAGTCCCACGGGGCGAGTGCTCTGCTAGCAGACAGCCCCACGGCGGAGCTCAGCTCTGGGGCACAGCCGGCTCCCCGCTGCCCCCCCCCCGCTCTGAACAGAACTAAATCCTTCCGACGACAGGGAAAGGCAACCCCAGGCACAGCACTAAAGCTTCCCTCTTTGGTGGGAGCCAGTCAGACCTTCCCACCCGTCATCTTTCACTCGCTATTAGCTCTCCTCCGAAGAAAGCGACGGCTGTGGCCATCCCAGACCGAGACCGGCACGTTTGTGGTTCCCCTGGAAGGCAGCGCTTTCCAGCTGGCAGAGCTCGCGGCCGCAGAGGAAGCCGCGGCAGAGGAGGGCACGGACGCAGCCGCACGCCCTGGAGCTGCCTGCCGGCATGGGCAGCGTGAGGCCGGGCCACCACCGAGAGCATCCCCTGCCCCAGTCCTGGGGATGGCAGGGACGCAGCACGCTGCTCTCGAGGCCAGGGCGGCCTCCGAGGCGCCACACCAGAGCCTGGGGCAAGAGACCCCAGCACTACCCCTCTCCAGAAGCTGGGGCTGCAACCAGCCTCATCACTGCTTCTCCAGAGAGCCCCACCACCGCCAAAACCAGTTTTGGACTGTCTGTGCCTCTTTCTTCTTCAAAGGGGCCAATGTCCCAGGTGCAAGTGACCCTCAATGGCAGGAAAAAACCTCCCTCGCAAGCTCCTTACCACCAGGCTGGCTCATCCCCCCCACTACTACCCTGCCCGATGCACTCTGCATTCAGCAGATACGTGAGCCCACCAGGTTGGAAAGTATTTTAGAAAACTAGTGGAGTGTAGAAACACCTCTGTAAGAGCAGAAAACAGGTCACAGACCTCACAAGTCAGAGGAAAGAAGGGCACTAGGTTTCTTGCCGTAAGAAAGAAGCCAGCTAATTTTAAGCTGTGTGTTAGCACCCTTACCCAGCCCGGCACTGAGCTACGTTTTCAAGGCCTCACCAAAACATTGTGGGTGCGATCGCTCCCGTATTGAATCATCAGATTGCCTCTGCATCGGCCTTGTTTCAGAGGGGAAAAACTCCCAACCCTTCCTCCCAAACTTAAAGGAAAAGCAGTGTGATCTTTTATCAGCTAAAGAAGCAAAGAATATTGTGGCAGGGAAGAACTTGGGATTTAGGGCTTTTTTGGCCCCAAGAGCTAGTGCTTGTTTGGGGCCGGCACGTCCAGGTCTCCCCAGGGCACTCAGGTTGCCTGAGGGCAAACAGGCCGCCCGAAGGGGTTAACCGGCCACGCTCGGCGCCGAGCCGTCAGGCACGGCTTCAGGGCTCTGTCCTCCCAGCACAGAGGCAGCACAAAGCCAGGATTGTGAGAAATTAGGTCTTGTGGCCGCGGCGGCAGAGCAGCGCGCTGCACCAGCCGCACAATAGCGTTCAGTGCGTGGGGCCAGGGTGGGCGCAGGGCAGGGCTCGCCGAAGCCCAGGAGCCCTGGGCAGGCCGCCGGGGCCACCGTGTGCATGGGAGAAGAGCTCCTGGGGACAGCAGACACCAAGAACCGCCCCAGAGCAGAGTTACGAGTCCCCCGCAGACAGGGACAGGAGGGGGGACGGACAGACAGAGAGGACGTGGGCCCTCAGTGCCAGCCCTGCAGAGCAGCAGCAGCACCCTGCAAACTGCTGCATTTCCTCCCCGCCCCCACCCGCCTCCTAAAACAGCCCAAGTATTTTAGGACCTCTATATCCACCCGACCGCCGCGGAGCTGCACAGCCAGACTATTTAGGGAGAGGCATATTTATAGGCCTTGAGAAAGCGTAACTCATTCCCCGTCGCGCCCCTGCCCTGTGCTCTCACAGGCACTCGGAGCAGCGGGGCACGGTGCCGGCTGCACTTCCAGCTGCGCAACCGAAGCCAGGAGCATCACTCCTGCCACTACCAAAATCCCCTGATCTGCCTTTCGGGAGCTCCTCTGGAGGGCCCTGGGCCGTATCCGGCCCCCAACACCACTTTCACCTGCTTCACTGCTGATGTTGTATCAGCCCTCCGCAGCAGCACAGGCAGCAGGAAGAGCTGGCAGAGACATCTCGCTCCTCAGGCACCCAGGAGACAGGGCGGCAACTCCAGCACAAATTCAGCCGAGGGTGCCGAGACCCAGGCCGGCCCCAAGCGAGACGGGAGGGCTGCCGGTTGCAACGGCACAGTCGGAGCCCTGGGGTGAGCCAGGATGCTGGGCGCTGCTACGAGCGCTACCGCCAGCGGGATCAGGGTTTGCAGCGCAGCCACATCAACATTCCTGGCAGCAGATAAGACACCCAGCGCCTGCCAAAATCCATTGCAACCAGGATGCACCCAGATTCCCACGCTGGCTGGCTTCCACCCGGCCGCAAAGCGTGCCCAGCTCCTGAAGTGCTGGGGGAAGGAAAGACGCCGCAGAAATCAAGGAGGGAGGGAAAGAGGGGACACTTCCTTAAGAGCAAGAAGTGTGTTGTGCACAACTGGTGCCCAAGAAATACCCCAAGCCACTTCCCCTGGGAGAGAGAACAGGTTTTCCCACATCAGAGCAGTGACCAGGGTGTTCAGGACTGACAGTGGTGTTACACAGTGCAAATGGAGGTGCAGGGCAGTCTTATACCTCAGAAGAAAAAAGGAAGGATAGGGGAGGGAGGAAAAAGGAAATGCTAAGAACTGCATTACCAGCATTGAGTTGGCAACCCCCTCCTCAACAACCTGAAAAACACCAAAGGCAAAAAAAAGGAATAATTGAATGGGAAATCCCAAATCCTGGAGGATCAAAGAGCAGTCTGTAGGTGTCCACCCTCCTTGAGAAAGGCTGGCAGAAGAACCTGCCCTCTCTGTGCACGTTCACACCCCTGAGCTCACGCCACATGCTGTGGGCAATTGGGCATCTGACCTGCCATTCCTGCATGCTGCGATGGCCCAACTCAGGCCTTGAAATGAAGTAGTCAGAGTAATAGCGCTGAAGTATAATAATGTCATCTTAAATATTTCAAGATCCTTTCTAAGTAGCACTTTATTCCCTCTCATTGGCAGAAAGCAATTATTCCCTGCCAGGCAGCTGGGGACATGAACGGCCTCCCCGGGTCAGCGAGGGTCTCGGGGCTCCTCGGCCACGCGCAGCTCCCTCTCCTCCCCCAGCACGGGCGGCGGGAGCTCTCCCCGCTCCGCTGGGCTCGGCGCTAGGGAGGACACGCACAGCCCCACAGGGCTGCTGCTCTGAGGGGCGCGAGGGCAAGACAAGTGTCTCCTACGCCGAGCAAAGACTTCCCCCACGACGCTGCGCGAGACCTCGCTTGGCACCGAGGGTGGCTGAGTCTCCCTTAGGACTCTCCTCCCACGCCACAGATTAAGCTAATCCGATGGATCTCTTCCTCCTCCCCACACGCCCTGGGAAGGCCACGCTCCTCAGGGCACAGCCCCATCCTCACCCCCTGCCCAAGCGCTTGCCCCGGGCTGCCGTTCGCCCGGGCGGGCTGGCACCAAGGTGAGCTGTAAGACTCCAGAGCCCCAGAGAGTTTGCTCGCAGGACTTTGGGAAGAGAGGTTATCATGGTTACCGCGGTCCCCGCACATTGCCAGAATAGGCAGCTAATTAGGTCACAGTATAATTAGCTTGAGCTGCAGACTTCCTGGTCCCTCTGCCAAGGAAAGGAAAAAACGCCCCGACAGCTCCCGTGGCCACCAGAGGCCTGGCGGTGCTCGGCTGGCTCTCGCGCGTCCCGCAAAGCCGGGGCCACCGCGCAGCCCCAAGCCCCCGGCAGGGCCGAGGGCAGCCGCCCGCACGCCCCTCCACGGCGCAGGGGCCGACACGCCGGAGCGGTGCCGGGGGAGCGCTGCAACGCCGGGGGGCAACGAGCCCGGCCGAGGCAGTGCCGGCGAGAGGAGAGAGCACCAAAGAGGGGCTGAAGCCGAGCTCCCAAACCGCTCCGGTCACCACCAGCCAGACCGACAACCCCGGTTAGCCTGGATTAGGGACCAAGCAGGTGAATGGGGAAGGTCACAGCCCCCAGTGAGAGTCCCTTCCACCCTGGGCCTGGTTCAAGGAGACCTGACCTGAACATGGGACTTTGCCACGGGGAGGAAGACCCCAAGGAGGTCACGGGAGCTGGGCCCCCGGGACTGGAGGGGATTGCCCTCTACCTGTGCCCTGCTCAGGGGAGGAGAGCTGAGCCTCACCACCGGCAGCCTCGACATTAGTCACAGGGAAGTCCCATCTCCGGAAGAAACGCATCACATCAGTGAAGCAAAGCACCGAGGAGCCAGGAAAGTCCCACAGGCAGGTCGGCCCTTCGCTTCCACCCTGGCTCAGGGCAGTCTGAGCTACCAGCCGTCCACAGCAAGTCCACCTCGCCCCGCTGCAGCGCCCCAGGGCGCACTCGCTGCCCGCGGTCACAACGCAAGTCTGAATTACAGATTCACCAGCACTTTCCTAAGCGAGGAGCTCTCGCTCCTGACAAGTCTGCAACACCAAGCACGATCCCCTCTCCTGGCAGGGGATCACAAGCGGAGGGAGAATGGTCGTTCAGAGCCTTTCAGGCTACGTAAGAGGCAAAAAGAGGGAAGAAAGGAGAAATAGGGCTGTCCTGCTCACAGAGAAGCTGTGGATCTCCAGCTCACCTTCAGACAGGAAGGTTTCTAAGGGGAGATGAGGATTTTCTGTTCTCCCTGCCCCCCCCCCCCCAAGAGAGACGAGCAGATACCCCAATCAAGTTAGAAGTCGCTGTAAACTGATAAGAAGCAATTGTGGACAGGAAATTAGACATTAGAAACCTGACATCCTGTGGCAAAGGGCAGATAGCCCTGTCTGCCAAGTGTTTGTTTAATATTACTAAGAAAGATCCTGCACTGTAGCAGCCAGGGCCAACAAGCCGTACAAAGAATAAGAGCCTTAATCGCAAGGTTTAATTCAAGCTCTGACTGGCAGGAATTAAGGGGAAGGTTTCCTCTCCTCCTGGAGCACGTGGCGTTGGCCGATACTCGGAACAGGCCACCGGGACCAGGTGGAGCAGAGACCTGATCCGGGGTGACAGACTCCAGGTGGGCCTGGTGGCGAGGCAGGGCGTGCAGGGGAGGACAGCGCTACGCCGCRCGGCCCGGCAGGCCACCTTCGAGCGCGCACAGCCCAACGTCTTTGTTTTTTGGCACAACCGGCCAGCTCTCAGCTGCAACAGTCCTCACAGGGCGGGCAATGTCTCCCAGCTACACTGAACGGCTGATTAGCATTCAACTGCAAAGCCTAGGTTTCCCACTTGCAAGGCCTGCATTTAATGAGCTCATTGTCTAAAAATTCAGCTGTAATTCAGCTCTTCCACTTTTTATTTCCCAAACCACCGCTGCTCCTTCCCCGAGCCCTGTCAAGGCACGGCACTGCCCGCTCCCAGCTCCTCCTCGCAGCCCCGGGGTGGCAGGGAGCTGCAGCCGGCGGGCTGTGCGGTGTCCCCTGCCCTCCCAGCACCGCGTCTCAGCCTCCAGAGAGCGAGACCCCTTTCGACAGTCATCAGAAGGGGCACGGGAGAGCGCGGCGCGGAGCCCAGCTCCCTTCCCGCTCCCAGCTGCGGCCGCAGAGCCGCCTGCACAACAAAGAGCCCCGGCCCCGTGCAAAAACGCCCTCCCGGCCGCGCGGCCAGGCCTCCCGCAGCAACGGCCCCGCCGAGCCGGGACCCGGGTCTCTCCGCAGTGGTCCCAGCCCTGGGGGTGCTCGAGCGGCTCCAGCAGGGGGGACCCGGCCAGGAACAGACCCCGCAGCGGTCGCCTCGATAGGCGGAAGCGGCTCTTGCACCTGGCCCGTGCGGCTCCTCCGTGGAGGAACTGCCTCGTGCCGCCGCACACCCGCGGCCCGGCCTGCCGCCGGCTGACACGTCCGACTGCCCGCCGGCCCCTCGCCGTGCCGGGAGGGCTTCGCTCCCCAGGAGCGCGGGTTTGTAGCACTGACGGGAAACCCAGCAGGGGGATCAGGGCTACCCAGGCACAGCCCAACCCTGCATCCCGCCCGCAGCTCGAGGTTAGCGCAAGCCTCCTGCTGGGAGGGGGACGCTGCCCCAGCCCCCAGCGCCGGGGAGCAGCACCGAGCTTCGCCGGGGGCACGGAGGGAACCGGAGTTGGCGAACGGGGCAGTGGAAGGAGCCGGGCGCTGGGGACAGGGGGGTCCGAGCTGCTGGGGCGAGACGCGGCCGGGACGAAGCGGCGCTGCCGCCGCGGCCCGGCCGCCCCAGCCCTTGCCCCCCCCTCACCGCGGCGCCGGGCACTCACAGGCGGAACATGCGCTCCATGTCCTTGATCTGCCGGCGGCTGAACTCCTTGAACTCCGTGTAGGGGTTGAAGACCTTGGCCTGCCGCGGCCGCGCCGTGCCCTCGTTGATGTCCTGCCGCCGGCTCAGCTTGGCGCTCAGCTCCGAGTCGGCGTTGGCCGTCAGGCAGCTCCGCTCCGCCTCGCCGCCCTCCTCCTCCTCCTCCTCCTCGGGGCCGCCCTCCCCCGCCGCCCCGCCGGGCTCCCCCGCCGCCCCCGGCCCGCTCTCCTCCAGCAGCAGCCGCCGCTGCAGCTTCTGCGCCAG
>PTFA01000154.1:2445030-2566039 GCA_003342895.1 Casuarius casuarius | reverse complement strand
AAAATAAAGCTAAAAGGTTGTACGATATTTGACCGGTTTTAGTGTCTTAATCTCGTCCTTGGGATCGTAACGAAACCCCCCCCGATATTGGATCGGGACAGGGGGAGGTGTTTCTGAGTTACAATATGTTTATTTTATCCAAGATTTTAGAGAGGACACATATGAGGTTGAAAGTTGTGCCATGACTCTGCCCCATCCTGTCATCTCCCACTACCCTCGGTGCTGTGGAACCGAAGTGGAGTCCAACGCCAGGAACCATTCATTTCATGACATTTGTGTCCTTTATAAAACGCAAGACAGAACCAGGTTTGTTGGTTTAACAAGCATGAAGGCACCTTCTGGGCTTTCTGTAACTTTGAAGTATATTCAACCTGCAGTGCGCGAGCCAAATTTAAGCACTTCTATGACTTACTTCATAGACTAGTGGTGATCCAGGGCCTGAAAGCCATTAATGCTGAGCAGCCTGAGTCACCTTATTGCTTCCTTGAACTTGGAAGCTGTGGTGTTTGTGATATATAGCATTTAGGAACCTCTCTACATATGGTTCCCGTCATGCTAATTGAAATCAGGGTATCCCATTCCTAGAATTACTCACTAGGATGCTTTGGACCTAGGGAGGGATAACCCTATGCACCAGTACAGGTTGGGGGGCTGAGGTGGGATTCAACTGCCTGAACTTAGGCAGCTAGAACCATTTGAGATATTTTAGGTATATGAAACATCCATATGGGGTTTTCAGATACAGCACAGGACCTTAAACAGACCTAAAGTCTTTTGGAACAGGAGCTGGAGGACAGTGGGGATCTGCACAGATGTCTGGGACACCAGCAGAACTGGCATGGGCAAATTTACCTGGTTCATTCAATAGCTCTTTATGCCCTGGTCAACCAGCAGAAAGGAGAAGAGTTATTCTGTTAACTTCAGGACCATTATCAATTATAAAAGCCTGTTTTTTTTTTCTTTTTTTACTTTTTTGTCCATGTTTGCATTTGCTTTGAACTGTTTTGTTTTCTAAATTGTTCAGAGAATGGATGACTATGCAGCATGTGGAAACTGCACTGGGTTTTCACTACTATTCTTTTTCTAACTTTCATTTTGGTTAGAAATTTCACTTGCTTGAAGCCAGGACTGGCTTTCCAAATGCTTGGAAAAGAGACATCAGGAAACTTTGGCCAAAGCTCTTAAAAAACTATCCAGTTCTCCTAATCTCATAATCCTTTGAGTAAATAAGCAATAGTTTATCAGAGAACTAAGCAAACTGAGATTCAAAGCCCAGCAGCCCACATTGTGGTTTTGTTTTTATTTTTAATAAGGCGACACAAGACTACTGCTGTACAGAATGTTTGTCATTTCCTTCAATCTGCTGCTAATATCAGGTGTAGTTTTTAGGTATTTGTACCTAATTTGTAAGCCACAGTTGACCTGAGCCCACTGTGGGTGAAAAGCCTTGCCTTTCTTGAGACAGTGAGCTGCGTGCTGGCTGCTTGGCCTTGCAGGTGGGTTTGCTGGGGAGCATCACCTTGCATTTTGCCTGTCAAGCTCATCCCTGCTCCCTCTACTAGGTGTCTCAGTGGGTTTCTGCCAGGTGCTTGGTGGCCAAAGTGAAGTTGCAGGAGCCAAGACAGAACAAGATAGATTGACTACCCTAAAATAGGAACAAGCAGCAGCCATCACAGTCATAACCACATGATTTGGAGGGAGATGAGGTCCCTGCAGTTAGAGGGAAATGCTGAATTTCCTTGGCACCTTGCCCTCTGACTTCTCACTATAATGTCCCATTACTCATGGAGCTGCTTTTGGAAGTAAACAAGATCTGAAATACACTGTCTAATGTCCTAGACAAATAACACGTGCTCTTTGTGGTGGGACAACTGACAGCCCATCAGATGACACTGTTTCATCCAGTGCACAAGGCAATTTTGTTTTAAGGCTGATAATATTTATGTATTTTATTCACCACTTGCAGTAGTGTCTCTGTGCAGAGAACTCTGTACTCAACTCAGCTGTCCCATCTATTTGTTCACACAAAGGACTGGATGAACACTCCCACCACCTGCGATACACTATTTATTTTTTTCTGGCTTCCAGTACACCAAAATGCACCCAATCATGCTGTCTGGTTGTGCCCGTCTGCCTATTTGTATGTGTCTTTATCTTGCCTCCACATCCTTCCCCTCGACAATTGTGTTTTTTAGTTTTTTGTTTTTTTTTTTTAAACCAATGGGTATTATCAACTGACTTTGACAGATGCAGTCTCAAGGATACAGATTCCTCAGAGACTTTGCATCAATAGCTAACCAGACAGAGGAGAGCAACCTTATTAATAACTCCATTCATGTAAAGAAGAATAACTTTACTCTTTACTAGGCATCAGAGGATCTGCACAGGAAAGAGCCACTGAAAACCAGACTTCCTTAATTTCGCTGCTACTTGAACTACAATGCTTCCAAATTACAACAGGGCCCCACTGTTAATCCCAGTCCTGGATGTCATCAACACACTCTCACTGGGCTAATTTTTCAACTCCTTCCATCACCTCCTGATACATAATTTTCCTCTAAAGACCTTACAAGTGCAGCAATTTAAGAACCAGCCCACTCTGTCTTCCTCTGATGAGACTCTTTGGGCAAACACCTCGCACTTTAATGTTACAGTAAAGCCACTGAGAAGCTTGAACTTTTGGAAATAACTTTGGCAGCCAGTTGGCAGTTAATGACAATTTGACTTAATACCATAGAAACATATCCAAGGAAATAAGCACAATCCTATGGACATTTGTGTTTGCTACTATTGCCAGTTAAATCAAAACTCTTCAGAGGTTTGTAGCTTTCTCTGGTTCTATTTGGATGATGTTTGTTTTTTTTTCCGCATTTTTAGCACTTTTTTTTTAATTGCAGTGCTTTTTTGGATCATGTGTGTTTACTTAATGTTGGTAAAGAATAAATATTGCCAGGTAAAGCCTACATATTTTATTTGATGAATGGGAGGGAATCTTTTATTACAATTCTCAGAACACAGAAGATGGCATATGGCCCAGCCTTATATGGATTCACACATTTCTCTCCTTGTAGTCCCAGTTACATTAAGAAGCAGTGTAATGAAATGGGGACGGTACTTCCTTGCAATAAGAAAAAGCAGCTTCTAGTTCGTATACTACTTTCTGAACAAAATTAGGTATGGTCTCTTTGATCAACCCTTCCTTCTGGAGAGAAAATCCTTCTCTGCTACTATAGGTATGTGAAGGACCTCTCAGGTAGAGCATGAACTCAGCTGTAATGAATGGATATCTATCTACCATACCTTCTAAACACCTGAAAAATACGTAGACTATTTCCCCCAAGTCCTTAAGACATAGTATTGCCTGATCTGTTCTTCCTTCCTTATATCTATTTTTTGTTCCTGTCACCATGGGATTTTTACCTCTAACATAATTACTGGTGCCATTTAATTAATTGTCATCACCCTTTCCAAGGGAAGATGGATTTTGATCATGAGTAAATGAAAATGTCTTTGTTCCTTCATGTAGTAATCATAACTTTTTGTTCTCTGACAGATTCTAAGTAATGACATTTTCTCTTTCTCCCTTTGTCCATTTATTCTAGTCATTATTTATTGTCTTTTTCTTTTTCAATGGTAGCAGAATGTTTTCAGAATGTTATTCCTCTTCTTGATAAATTCAGCCTGGGAAGCCTACTGTGAACAAACTTGGAAACAATTAAGGGTTAATAAGCTAGAAAATGAGTAGAAACCTCAAAAGACACACAGAATATGAATGAACTTTCAGAAATTTCAGTTATTCATTGCCCTCCTTGTTTATAAATTTTGTTGAGAAACAGAAGTGCCCTGAGATGGATTGCTCTCAAATAGGATTAAAAAAGCACCAAAAATTTCAAGGAAGAGCCTGAATCCTGACCTAGACTTTCCATGCTGGTAGATCAAAGACTTTTTGGATAAGCATCTGGATTCTTGGTTTTTTCCATCTGAGTCAAACTCTCCTTCTCATCCCTCTGAGGTTCTCCTGTGACTTGTAACAATGTCTGTGTAAAACAGCTTCGTTTCCTCCTCTCCTGCTTTCCTCCTCCACTAAATAAATACGAAGAGGCCTACGGCTCCTACTGCACCTATTTCCAGCTTGGAAGGTTGCCGGGTACTCATCGCAACTGGAGCTTGGCAAAGCAGCTTCTAGCTGGCGGGCCAAGCATTTGGCAATTGACTCAGCAAGCGAATGGCTATGGCTGGCAGCTTTTTCTCTGATGGCTGAACCAGCCAGCAGGATGATGTGAGCACAGAAAGTAGAAGGTCAGCTCACATTGGACTGTCATTCCCTTGGAGGAGAGTCGGTGATTGAGTTGATTTGTAAACTGAGGAGCCTTCATCCATCAGCACTTGACTTCAGAGATGTGGTCGTTAAATTAGATGGGAAAAAAAAAGACGTTAGGAATCAAGACACCATAAGCAATATTTATCAGCTGACATGAAAAATAATATAAAAATGCTGAGAGCATTAGCTTATTAATGGCACAGTACTAAGCAGGAGTCCATTATGACCTCCAGCTCTGACGGCTGCATTCCAAACTCATGAGGTGAGAAGATGGATTCCGTCAGCAAAATAATTGATTCTGTGCTGGGAAACAAAGAAGTCCAACTTTTTGTTCATCTCTGAGAACTTGACAAGGGAAAAAAGTTGTATATTCATGTCAACAGACGTACCCTGTACTGTGGCATGCCATGCCAAGATAACAGGCTCTATACAAGGAAACATTTGCATTCCTGATAAACAAAAGCTTACGCATATACTTGGAGACAGGATTAGCAGCCCTACAGAAGGACTGCCAAGAATAGCATGCAATCATAGATACTCAAGATTAAAAAGACCTCCCAGAAGTAAGGCACCTAATCTATTACCCTTATAATACAACATTTTGTTCTGTGGTAACGTCTATGGTAACGTTCTATTATTTTTAAATGTGTCTGTCCTTTTAATGACATTTAAAATATTATGAACTCTTCACTGATGTGTGGAGTCTTCTGAGTTGCCTTAATATAGGCAAAAAAGAAGCCTCACTGTGCATAAAGTTAGAGTCGCTGGCAAATCTTCAACCAATATTTGAACTTACACCTCTGCTCATCTTACCCTTGCCACTGCTTTATATCTGGTTTCTTGCAAATCAGACGCAAAAAGTACTGGAGAGTTTGGAAAAATGCAGCAACTTTAATTTTGAGTCAAATTCAAGAGGTTAGGGGGACCAGCATGTTTCACCATATAAATGGAAGGCTATGTGATACTTCATGCACAAGCCATGTCCTAAGGATGCTGGAGTTAGACCCCAGTAGATGTCACTTCAAAGGCTGCTGTTCAGTTCCCAGGTCCAGTAACAGATTTCCAGTGCAGTCTTAAACAAATCATCTTTTTTTTCCTGCTGTTGCAATTACCCACCTTCAATAAGAATATCTTACACCTTCATGGCTTGGCAAGGGCAAATCTGTTCATATCTATGAAGTGCTTGGATACCATGGGGATGAGGGTTAATGTACCCTGGCTTGTTGTCTTCCCTAAGGATGGAGTGCTGAGAAGCCCTCCAACTAGTTCAGCATTTTATCTTCTGATTTTTCTCAGCTCAGAAGAGCTGGAGTCCCACAGCTTAAGACAGTCACTGAAGGGCCTTCACATGCTCTGTCCCTACCAAGAAACATGCCAGCTTTTAGGTCAAGGTCAGGGTGCTCTGCTTCTAAAAGCTGGGGAATGACACTGCCCTGACACTATCCAGTTGTGTCCTGAAGCAGGGTGTGATCAATGCTAACACAGATGCTGACTTTCCCTCATTCCTCTCTAATTCCTAGCAAATCAATGCCCAGGCCAGGTAATGCTGCTTTTCCAAACACAGAGCTGGAATCTCACCTGGCACAAATGAGGGGAGCTCCAATAAGGCAGCGATAGTAATTTATGCCAGCTGAGGTTATGGTCCTGGCAGCAAATAAAAAAAAAATATTTGGAAATTGACACTTATTGTTAAGCTTAAACCAACTGTGTGAATTCATTAAGAGAGTGGAAATGCTTTGGCTTAGCTGCAAGTCTAGTTAAGAAATACCTAGAAATTACTCCCTTTTATGATTTCCTCAGATATGTTACTTCTTTGAGCATTTTGTGTTATTACATTATCTCTTCAATATGAGCTACTACAGTGCCTTGTGTTACAGAATGAGCTGCCTGAGGCCTTAAGTGGAAGATGTATCAATTACTTGGAAAGTATTGCATTTTGTACATCATAGGGTAGTGTCAGGGACATGTTTTTCTCCAGCCTACATTCCACATCTAGAACCATTCCCTAGGAATGAAACTAAGTAAAGCCCCATTGTTACTGTCCCTGTTTTTGTTTCATTCAGACTAAAATTTTCAGTTTGTCTGCAAAAGTGGCACATGTGAGAGGTGATCTGTGCTTACGTGGGAACTCTCCAAAACAACACTGGAGCGCAAAAATGGGGATAGGATTGGCATCAGATAAACACACTGTAGCAGAGAGCCCAGTGGTCTTTTCTGTTTGGATGGCCTCCTTCCTCTGCCACAGCAGGAGATCGGCTTTTATGTGATGCTAAGAGAAGGAAGAGCCAGGGCTTCTGGAGGCCTGGTGGAGCACGAAACTCTTCCCTTGGGCAGAACGTCCCCTTGAGTCATGATGCATGGATGCATGGAGACAGGATGGATGCATGTCAGCCTGCCGCATTCATGTTTCCGTCCCTAGGCCGCTCATTAAGGATTTAGAATAGAGGTCTCCGGGCACATCCAGCAGTTTCATAACCTCAGCACCCTTTTATAGGGAACATATTCCTTCTGCATACAGCAATTTGGCCTGCTTTGCACCTGGTCCCAAGTTCTCTTCCAAACTGCAAACTCTGGTTAACAGGACTTAGGGGACTGAGTGCTCCAAGGGAGCAACCAAGGTGCACCACTGCACACATCTGGTAAGAAGCAGGGACTCCTGGACGGGCTGGAGTAAAGGCATGATGCTTCATTTCACAGCTCCACTTTTGTATCCTGCTCCCTGCGCTGTGCTGCACCAGGTCTCTGGGAACGTGCACCTTCATGGGCACTGAGCTGCTACCTGTGCTCTAACACTGATGTAAACCTGCTGTGAGSATATTGAAGTTGAGCCTTCCAAGAAAGCCAACAAAATGACTCACTGTTTCCTCAGACGTCTTAATTTGTAGCTGTATCTACCAAATGCTTTCCTGAATACACAATCTGTTCTTCATTCTTTCGGCAGCATGATTCTAATTACCTTCTCTCAGCCACTAATTTGGGGCTATCATTATTGCAACAGTCTTCAAGTTTGTTTTGAGGCAGGAAAGTTGATGAGTGATTATACACTTCAGCTCCTCTTTAGAGGAAAAAAGAAAAAAAAAAGGAAGAAAGATTACTTGAGGGAAGCATCTGTGTGATGGTTCGGTTTGTTAAGCATATGCTTGAGTTAGCCTAATGGGAAAACAGCGCTGGGAGAACAATCTCCAAGCAGACTGGTAACATAGGTACTTCACTGCAATTATCTTTGGCCTGAGACTTTAACTATGTTTATTAAGGAAGAGTTTTATGTAGGACTCCAAGATTGGTAGTTTAGGAATAATACAGGGCCAGAGGAATAGCCCTGTGGTCTACTAAACTCTTTTGAAAATGCCTCATATGAGCCACTTTGGAGGATGGTGCTAAAAAACTTTAGTTTTAGTAATCCTGCAATTTTAGTGAACAGCATGTTTTGGAGAAAAGCACTTTCCTGCTACCAGTGCTTTGAGATAGAATGGCTTATATGTCTTAAGGAATGAAGATTTCCTTTGCCTTCAAAGCCAGTTTGTATTCAATTTACTGTTTTAACTCCAGATATCCTTCCTCTATCCACTCAGTTGTCTTCTGCATCATATGGTAGTAGTAACCTACAGTTTAATTTGACATTAAACTGTATTGTGCCACTGAATTCCACGGGAACCTGTTCACGGTGGGCATTTTTTTTCCTTTCTGTGAGTTTTCATTTTCCTTCTTATTCCATGTCTGTTTTTCTTAACTACTTCTCTCTCTCTTTTCTTTTTTTCTTTCCTACCAGACTTGTGTATGTCCTGGCTTACCAAAAGAGAAAATAAATACATAAGTTCAGTGAGAGAGAAAGTTTCTGTGAAGCTGATGATCACATGCATGCCATGATACCACATCTAAGTAGTGACAGTGATACTTTGGGGTAGGATTTAGCTCATGGATAAAGGCTTAAGGTTTTTTGTCTATGTGTGCACTAGGTGTCTCAGCTTCCATTGCAAGAAACGCAGAGCCAGTCAACACAGTCAAGGGAATGTGAACAGCAATGCAGCTCTTCACCTTTAGTGGTGTTCAGTTGCCCATATCAAAGCACCTAGTATCCATCTGAGATGCCCTAAGGAATCTCACTTGCCTTCTGATTGGCACTGAAGGAAGGCATGGGTCTCCCTTCACTCCTGTATCACATCTGGTAGCCCTGTGTGGGTATCTCACATATCTTGAGGTGTTTCAAATGCTACTGGACTTCTGTGTTCAGGAAAGTGAGTCTTGTCCACCATGCTGGTCAGTAAATCACTCCCTAAACTCTACTGACTGCAACTTCCCACTGATCGTGATGTGAACTAGCTCACATGCAGACACCTACATCTAGCCTCCTTTATGTAGGTATCTTCTTCTGCAAGTTTTATG
This sequence comes from Casuarius casuarius, assembly GCA_003342895.1. Lineage (NCBI taxonomy): Eukaryota > Metazoa > Chordata > Aves > Casuariiformes > Casuariidae > Casuarius > Casuarius casuarius. The sequence continues at coordinate 2,557,335 of PTFA01000154.1, read as the reverse complement.
TCACTCCTTAAGTCAGAAGCTTAACATGGCCTCTATAATAAAATGGTGATTCCCAAAGTAAGCTAACTATAACACTGCAAGATAGCACATGGACAGGCTCAGGAGCTAGGAGTGTCCCTGTTTTGGTTAAGAAACCTGGAGACCCATTTATGTAAATCACAGGTTGGATGTTGGGTCTGGTTTCTGCTCAGGAAAAGGCTATGTTTGTGTGGGACCTGCCATTGTTGCCATATATGTGGAAGATGTGCAGCTTTTTGATATTTCTGCCGTACATGGCTGTTCTGTAGTTTCAGGGCTGTTTGGGGGCCAAGAAGTTTTGGGATACCAAATCTGTCTGCATTCCTGCATGCAGAGATGACCTTAGTTCTCGTTCTTCCAATGGGTATTGTCCAGCCAAATCATCTAGCTCTTCGGAGTAAGGGTTGTTTCTAACATTTTATTTGTAAAGCACCCAGCACATTGGGCTCTGATCTTGGCTGGGGAGTTTTCTTGCAGTTTCATTGAAGTCATCATTATTATTTCATAAACTAAAATATCTGTAGAGGAGATAGAGGAATTATGGTACATCATTTCTAGTTCTCATTTTCATGGCTCTGTATCCAGGGCCAGAATCTGTAACTAACTAACTAACTAACTACCCATTTTCTTCCACATGTTGTGTTTATTTCTTTTTCAATAAGAGCACTAAAAAAGAGAAAGTTTGAAGGAGAGGCAATTAGACTCCTACTAGCAGAAGTAAAACAGGAATATTTGAATCACCCTTTTTTGTAGTGGAAAGGGAGGAGTAAGGAGGGATGATTCAATTACAGCCCCCAAATGAATTCATTACATTAAAACAAAAAAAAAGGGGTAGGGACACAGACAGCCATGATTTGGGCCATTCTTTAAAGTTTGTGGTTGCATGCCTTCTTCCTTAATTGGTGATTTAGTGTTAAACATTTGACTGATGCAAACACAGAACCTGTTGCATGAGATTTTAATAAGATTGTAATTATGTTTTTGTATTAAGCAAAAAAAAAAAAAAAAAGCACCAAACCTCTATTAGCTCCACTATTCATTATGCGGGCTTAGTACAGTACTTGGATGATAACAAGCATGTCATAGATTAAGCAGTATTTGGAAATATTCGCTTCCAAATAATCTGACTGGGAGCATGCCAAAACAAGTGCTAGAAAAGCCAGACAAAAAAACACAGACTAATTGTCCCTTACACATGTCCTTGCTCACCAGATGATTATTTTATTATTCAACAAATTTTGCATGCAAAATGAAGAAGCAGGCAAGAGAGAAAAGTCTAGGAACCAGAATATTCCTGCTGAGCTCCCTAATCTCTGGGATACAGCCCTGCTCCTCCTTCCTTGCTCTCCTTCTAGACCCAGGAAAAATCATGTGTGCCTTTATGGTCAGAGGCACATGTTCAGCAAGAGCAGAGTGAGGTGTGAGCTGTAGGTGTGAAACCCTCTCAGGCAAAGTACCTAGAAAATGTTAAGTAGTTGCATGGGGGAAGGGTGTTACTCCTTGGATCTCTGTCTTTTGGTTCAAGTATCTCAGTATCGACCTGGGTCCTCTGGGTGTCTACAGGCATTTTCTCAATGCATTTCTTGATGGTTTCCTGGGGAAATCAGAGAGATGTCTCCAAACGCTAGACCTCTTTGCAAATCTGTGCCTTTCCTCTCCCCCTCCCTGTTGAACCCATTGGTTAGTTTCAGACAGCACCCAGCTGTGAGGAAAACTGAGCCATCCGTTCACATCTTAATAGACACTGAATTTGGTCAACGATGAGCCACAGATCCAATAGAACCCAGAGAGATCTGAGGAATGAACCTTAGTTAGCTCAGAATCAAAGCTGCAAGGTTGCCTTTTCTTTCTCCCAAATGAGTGGGTAGAAATGTTGTTTTATTTTTCACCCTGGTGTTCTGTGCCATTTTTGAGAATGGAAGATGTTGTTCCAATTAAGTTTAATGAAGCAAAGCATCTGATCACCTGCAACTACCTCTGCTGAAAATGAGAAAGGCAGAGCATCCCCTAACAGGAACTATCTGGAGATATTTCTTGCATTTTTTTCTGTAACCAGTGTGCAAAACAAAAACTGGACATCTCTGGGTGGATCTGACTATCAAAACAGAAGAGCAAAGGATGAGGAAGAAGTTTCTCCATCATTTACTACTGTCATTAAAACTCACAGGAAGACTAGAGAATTTTCAGACCTGCACCCACACTTCTGTGATGGAAACTTGGGCCTTTCATAGCGTATTTACTCTGAAGTAAATAAGACATTGACACCAGCCAACCAAAAAAACCAAAGACTGACAACTGTGTATTGAGTCTGTTATTAAATCTTGCAATTGTTAATTTCCTTTGTCATTCCCCAGTAAATTTATATCAGAAGACAACCTTTGTTTTTTAATATGCTGGAACCAATGGAGGACCACATGGTTCACAAGCATAAAAAAGAAAATTGAAAGAGAGCCTTTGGTTCCAATTCAGGCCAGTCATAGACAGAAATCATTGCCAGCTGAAGGCTTTTTCTCTGGCATAGGTGAACAGTGACCACAGATACATTTCTAGTTCTTAGATGATGTCCATGTAAAATTGACCATCAGGGTAAGTCAGGTCACCTTGCTGCCCGGCTCAGTGAGGGCCATCAGACAGCTGAAGCTGACCTGTCCTTGAACTTAAGCCTTGGCAACTCTCACCCCCTGTATGTGTGAAGCTTTCCCTTCTGGGCTTTCCAAAAATGTGTTCTCTGTACATAATTTACTTTCTGCTTGTGCAGTAAGGAAGATGGGCAAATGCTTTAGCAATAACGCTAGTCTGAGGGAGATCTGCATACCTCTTCTCAGTTTCTTCTCAGACATATGATGTGGCTCTGCCAAATCGCTTTGGGTGGGATTCACCTCACCCAACTTTACACGTCTGCAATGCAGACGTCTAGATCTTCACTAGCTTGGCTGCTTCCACAGTTAATGGAGACAAATTACATTTTTAAGGTATGGTTCATCTGTCTTGTTTTTGCCATCTACTTTAGAACGATACCTACATTTGGCCAGATAAATTCCACTGCTGAGTCTCAGCTCCCTCTGTAAAATAGCAGTAATATTGTGGCTCTACAGCTGAGTGTTAAGGGACTGGATGATAGCTCGGCCACAACCATAAGCCTACTGTTTTTGTTCCTAAACATCCAATGAAGTGAGCTGTAGTACAACATTCTGGACTTGAACCCTCAGTCACTTCATTTTCCAACAAATAATCTACCAGTCCTGGCCCTTCCCTCCACAAAACCATCTTAGCCCAACACTCATGACCCAAAACTTCCTCCAAGCTGATAGATCAAGCCACTGAGCGATTCCTCATCAGAAGTCCGCTGAAGGCAACAGGTGCCCTGGTAGAGACAGCTGCCCACAGTCCAGGAAAAAAAAAGTGTGACCCTGGGCTGATTGTCCCATTGAACCATGGCAATTGCAATGTTCCTAAGCAGGGCCACAGACCCTTGGATAAATCAGAGTACTGATGGCCAGCTGGCAACTCTCGAGCTTCATTGTTAGCGTAAGAAGTTCAAGTCTGGTGCTAGCTAGAGCTCTGGTTATCTCGTGTGATTGGCACAAGGGATAAAAATCCCTGGTTGAAGAGGGAAATATGACAGCAAAGCCTGTTATCCTTGGGTCATCCTGGCGCCTTCTTTCACACCTCACCCTGCTCCATCCCACAAAAGACTGATAGGAGCCTCGAGAAACATGGCCATCTCCCACCTCTGAACAACTATGAGCAGTTCCCCTCACTTCTCTTTTCCATGGTATGTGGCACAGGCTGAGCGATTCTAGGCTATATGAAAAAAAAGTAGCCTTTAGACTGCTGTAGCTTTGCCACAAGTTTGGCTTTGTACGTAGACAAGCCAGGATCAGGGGAAGAACACCTAGACATCTTCCACCCTGATCTTTTTTGAGCACTTCTGGAAAGCCCTGAAGATAGTCTAACACATATGTTAAAAAAAAAAAAAAAAAAAAAAAAAAAAAAAGCCAAGCCAAACGAAACACCCGTACCCACATAAATGAATTCCACATGCTTTTTGGAGAGTTACTTAAGGATGGATCCACAGGCGGTGTAAATTAGAAGAATACTGCTGATTTTGAAGGAACAGCACTCTGAAGAAAATGCCAGATCTACTTGCTGCAGTATAGTTGGCAAAACACATTTTTGCACCAAAACTTTTTCTTTTCTTTTTTTCTGAAGGAGAAGGGGAAAAATGATCTATATAAATAACTAGACTGTACTGCTCTGTCTAAAAGGTCAGGGAACATTTTACAAGCTGGACTCCTGGCCAGAATTTGTGACCCATGTTTTTCAAATGCATCTCCAGATGGGGGCCCTTTATGCAGTAGTTAAAAAATGTGGGAATATAATAAAACGAGGAATGTCTCAGCTTGGAAAAAAAAAAAAAAAGGAGACCAGAAACCTCTAGTTTGTATTCCTGTTTTTTAATGAATTAAATACAGGGGAAGCATTCTTTAATTTGTGTGTGTTTGGAGGGGAGGTGGAAGGTTCTAAGGCTACCGGAAGGATTTGAGCATTTAATTAAAAGCAGTTGAAAATAATAAAATTAAAAATAAAGAGAAAAAATAAAGGTAGATCCAAATACCATCAGTGTAATTACATTTTAAACCAGTGCTTTCCTGTTTGGGATGCATTTCAACTAGCTGACCTGTAAACTCTGTGCTGGCCATGACCCAGCACAGAATGAAGTTAATAGAAAGAGTCCCTGAGAATTTGATGGACCTCTGGATTGAGCTTTATATGAAGAACTTGTCCTCTGGAGCCTGACTTTGTTCTTGGAGGGGACAGGAGAAGGTCACAGATTTGTGAGTTTCAGATCAGTGAGAGATTGCTGAAGATTGCTGGTGTCCCCTGAGGCTGGTTTCTGAGAAGCTTCCTAGGAACTCCATCTAGATAACTTCTGATTCATGCCAGGGGCACCAAGAGCAGAAACTGGTACAACGTGTATGTGGGACCAAGCAAGAACATCCCATGGGAACTAGGTTTATTTTCTCACTAGGTTTTGGGGTTTTCTTGTTTCTGGTGGAGGCAAAAGTAATGCAGAAACTGTGTCCCTTGTAGTATTTCCGTTTGCTGGCCACAACCAGGTTTTGCAGAGGCCACTAGAAGAAAGGAAAGTTACCTGAAAAATTTTAAAACTTTTCCCATATGCTTTTCTGCAAATGGCCTAGGTCTTTTTGGTAAAATTAAACAGGGTGCAGTCAGCCTTCATTATATATTTTGTAAGCAAATGGTAAGTCTCTGTTAGCTGTGCTTGTAGCAGTTTCACTTTAGACCCTTTAACCTCCAACACAGACCTTCATCATTTGAACTGCAGCATGAATTATGTCATATAAAAACAACTTTCCCTTTTTTTTTTCTTTTTTTTGGCCAATATTCCCTTCTAGATCTTTATCTTCTCTGCCAGTGGCCAGGAGTGGATGTGCAGAGATCCCCTGTAGGCACAGAGCTTGCATAGGTAGAGTGACTTCCCACGGCCATATGCTTCCAGCAATCAAGGGCTTAGAGACTTCCATGGATGAAAGTCATGTCCATCCCATTTAACAGCCACCAAAGACTATTTCTCCCACCAGGCCGTCCAGTCCCCTTTTAGGCCCATTTTATATTAACTCCACAATATCCTATGCTAATAACGTCCACCATCCAGACTTTATATGAAAAAATAATTTCTGCCGTTTAACTTGTTTTTAAACATACTGTTCGATAAATTTCACTGATATGATGACAACCCACCACATTTTATCTGTTTATTTATTTTAGAAGAAAGGAATATGTTCCCTATCCAGCTTGTCACAACTTACAATCGTTCAGATCTCTGCTATTTCAGTTGTCTCTTTCCCAGATTAAAGAGCTGTTGTCAGTTTAGCCTCCTTTGGATGAAAACTCTTTTTCTTTCCCTGAATACTTCATATTATTAGAAGATCTTTAGATGTCTTCTGGAGAAAGGACGGACTTACTGACACTCCGGAAATGTACTCATCTATTCCAGTTAAGGGAAGTCCCTCTTTTCTTCATTGGAACTCTCCTTGTTTATGAAAGCCAAACATCTGTGGTCACATAAAGACGCAAAAGTGTTGTTCCTGCCTTGGAGGTATGGTGCTAATCTGAATGTTTTCTCTCAGGGGCTGTCCGCTGTTCCTCCCTGTCTTGTTTTCCATAACTACAACTGATTTATGTCATTCAACTTTATTGTCTTTGGTGATGTCAATGATTATTCTTTTAATGGCAGATGGATATCCCACCTACTTAGGCCTTGAGAAATGCTTGCAATAGTTGTGATTTCTGGGTAAGATGGGCTTAGTCAATCTTTCTGATTCAGTGTGATTCAGCTTGCAAGTCAGTGAAATGTTTTTAGTGGAGTTTCTATTGACCAGAGTAAAATGCATTATTATATTTTATTTTGAGGTGGCAGGATGCTTACTTCACATTTCGTATTTTTAGAATTGGGCAGGAAATGGTTTTCCACTCCAATCCTACAAAAAGCTTTGACATTTGAAAAAATAATTCTTTGCTGTAAAGTGTGATGAAACAAAATCCGTGTGAGTATTTTAATGGAAAGAAAGCAGAACTCAGAACAAAATGCTGAGACCTCCCCAGATGCTGTAGTGACTGGAGTACTCAGAGGGTTTCATAATTTTGCAGTGTGTAGGCTTTTACTTAATTATAGACCCCAGCACATTTTGCAGTGAAGTTGCAATCTCTGACATAGTGAGTATAACTTTATTGACTACATGCTTGACTTTTATGGCCTCTTAGAAGTAGTCCATATACCTCAAGAAGTCCACAGAAAGAAAATCCTCCCAGCTAGCTCTAATTCTTGCTAAGCTGCTTTCATCAGTCTTAGGAAACTATCAGGTTTTCTTTCAGTCTCTTCTACTGAAAATACATTAGTTTTTTGGGAGGGCAAAATAGATAGAGTGAGGATTTATACATGTGCAGGTCTCCTACAAACTGAATGAATGCCCCTGCCTTCAAATTGCAATCAGTCTCTAAGGCTTTGCTCACATCATGCACCTAGAAGTAAGACATCATTAGCAACAAAGGTTGCCTTTTTAGTTTTAAATAATTTTATTTTTTTAATAAAATTTCCACCCAAAGAAAAACAAAACAAAATAAAACAAAACCCCAAACCAAAACCTTTTGTCCAGAAGTTTCCTCCATCTGGAAAGGTTTTATTTATAGACCTTCTAACGAAATGAAGATATGGCCTTAAAATCATCTCTCTCGATAGTATTATTGAAATATTGACCCAAACATTATCTAAAAATAGAAACCTCAGTGTCCAGAGCACTGAAACTCATCCCTACAGAAAGCAAAGACGAAGTTAAAGGACTACTTAGTGTTCTTTAAGACTCACTGGAGCGATTCTGTGTCCTGTGATTTGCTTCTGGGCACGAACCAAAATTTAATGAGGTGCAAGGCTGAGAAAAAGGAGTAAATTGAGGTGGCGTGTACAATACAGGGATTTTTTTTTTTTATTGCTGTTTGGAAAATTAGCTGGGTAGTAAAACTTTGAGCTATTTGGTGAATGTATCGCGGCAAGATAGCATCCTTAGTGCTACAGTCAATCTGCAGACACTTCAGAATGTGATTTTTCAGAAAGGAGTCCTTTTCCCATCCAGGCTAGGTGCAAAGAGCCAGGATTTCCAGTCAGGCCAGCAACAGGGCAAACAGTTGACTACTCACTTTGGCCTGAAGTTCATGCTCCAGTTGAACTGTTCAGTGTGTGAGGGTGGGAGTGGTCTTAAAAAAAAACAGAGTAGTCTATGAAAGTAAAACCTACCCTAAAGGTTTGAAAATCCTGGATTTCATTCATGTTTTTTTCTTGGTTGAGTCACTTTTTTTTTCAACGTAGAAACACTATGATAAAAAGTTCCCTGCAAAATACTTTGATATGTTTTCATTAAAAAATGTTGATTAAGAGCTTAAATACAATGGTCCTTAGTTTCATTAAGTTGATCTTTTGGACTCTAAAAGTTAATCAAAACCTGGGAGCTTATGTTCTGGCCTCTTCCTTCCTGAGTCCTAGGATCCTTCCTACTTTCCTGAATATGCAATATCACAGGCACCTTGCAAGAGATACCATCAAAATTGCCAGAGAAACCTAGTCTCTGATGTAGAATTTACACTCTAAATAAGCAAGACAGACCAGAGAGTGGCAACCATAAGAGAAGCTGAAATGCTTGGCCAGAATTACAAAGGAAATCAGCAGGTCGATCCAAGTCCTCTCCTCTCTGTGCTTTTGGGTATCTTTAAGAGGGTTGTAAATATTTTTTGTAATAGCTCTACTATCTACTAGTTTGTACAAAGAAAGAAAGAATTCATCTGCATAGAAGGTCTTGAGATCATGGAACCACTCTGATTTCTGCAGATCTATATTCAAATCTCAGCTATGTTATATGCCAACTATTTGATCTCATGCATCTCTAACTATTGTATATTGGTAATGGTAGTTTCTTGGCTTCTCTCAGCTGGTTACATCATTGGATCTGTGCATTGCAGATGTAGTTAAATACAAGATTCAACATACTATTAGGAGATACACATGCATGCATGTATACATACATGCATGTATACATGCATGCAGGCATAAACATATACAATGTAAATGGGCTCTAGTATTCTGATGCGCTGTAACAGCATTTCAAAGAAATATATCCATTTGATCACAGCCTTAAAACACAAAAGAGAATCAGCTTATCAAGATGTCTTTCCCCTCTGTGTAGGTAATATTAAATGTTTAAAAGGACAAATCGTAAGTACCATTCTGAGTACTTTAAATGCCTGCATAACGTCCATGCAAACATACTATCATGCAGTCGTAACAAGCACATCAGCATGCACAGCATACCTGCAGATACACAGGATTTGGTTGGAGCTTTTCCTCCTCTATTTTTGGCTAGGTGATTTCCATGGCTTGGTGTTCCCCTCTTCCTTTAAGGGCATGACCAAGTCATGCCTTGGCTACACCCACATTTGCTCTGCCAACAAAAAGACCAAAGGGCTTAAGGTGTCGGGGACTTTGCACTTTAGTGTCCCTTTGTGGACCTCTTAGCTTTGAGTGTTTCTTTCCTCTAACACTGATGTAGTTCTTAGAATACCCATGGGCTGCACAAACTTTTATCCCCATAGCATACCTATATAGCAGAGAAATGGCTTTTGACTCTGTTTCATGGATGAAGAACTTCTCTGAGTCCACTCTCACCTCCCCCAAAAAGATGGGAGGAACCCTGGGCCTGCATTCATTTGCATCCTTCCATCAGCCTTTCAACTCGTACTTTTGACCCAAAATGTTCTGTTCCCTGAGGCACTGACTTTCATTTTTCTCTTGAGGTGAAGCCTGTTTGGCATGTCGCAGGTAGGAACTACTTTGTTCACTGCATTCCTCTGAAGTTCAAGGAATCAGTGTTTTGGCTGACCACCACAAAAAAAATTTCTCAGGAAATTTCTCTGCAAAAGATCACCAAAGGTGCATTGCTTTTTGGTATACTTCCATGAACTTTGATCGTTTCACACCGACATATGGCTTTGCCCTATGGAGAGGAAAGCTACAATGTGTCTTAGCTACAGCATTATATGTTCACATGGTAATTGCATTCCAAAAATTCACTCCATTATATCATTCTAGAGCATTATAGTTTCACTAGTCTCTTGAGGCCCTTGAATGACTTGATTAAACCTTATGGGAACATCTTACCAAGAGACCAGCTTGAAGCAGATGTGTCCTCTCCTTCCTTTATAAATGAAATGTAAGTAGTGCTGGTGCTTTGTGGGTGATTGATATACTCATCATTGTAGTCTGTTTACATTTAAATGTATAGAGTGCAGTGATCAAAGAGATGGCACTGACATGCTTGTGGTCTCTCTGCAGCTGGGAAACGGTCAGACAAATTAGAGGTATTTCATTTGTGTGAGTTATTTAGCGGGGCGATTTTGAGCAGCAAACAGTTTTCATTTGTAGCCATAAGGCATCTCAGGGAAAGGGAGCTATTAAAAAGCATCGCTGGCAGCTCCGAGTTTGCTAATGACGGAATCTTTACGAGGCTCCCGGCTGAGTGAAAGGGAAAAGATTGGGTTTTATTTCTATGCATAGCCTGTGTTTGGCAGATATAGATGAAATTATGACAGTGAGGCAGAAAGATTGGACTTTGTCAGTGCATTGGACACTGTAGACCACAGAGAGCCAGGAATTTGATGGGGGAGGGAGGTAAAGTGGGTAAAAATGTAGTTTAAGGCTGGGTTTCAGAAAGGGCTGGGGGAGGCGAGTGCCAGCTCCCTTTGAAAGTTATTGGCAATTACATGTTTCACTTTTTCAGTGAGCTTTAGAAATTTCAGCCTGAAGGCATCAAAACAGCAAGGCAAAAGCTACTATAGCCAAAAAATAATGGTTACTAAGAAAAGGCTAGGAGCTGGATAGAAGCAATTTAGGTATTGCTAGATTGCTTTATTTTAACCTGTAGTAAATTGGCTGAAGGAAAGAAAAGCATTTTGGCTGGACTGGAACAGTTCAGTTCCCTCTCAATATAGCCCCCACCCTGCAAAAGGCAGGCACACAAAATCCTATCAAGATGTTTTCTTGTGATTTTAATAGGAAATATTTCATTTCATTTCAGAATTAGTGAAGCATTAGTTTTCAGCATTATTAAAATGACACTTTTGGCTAAAAAAATAGTTTTTCATCTTTTATTTTAAAAAGCAAAAAGGATATCAAACTGTGTCTCATACTGATTTAACAAATATTATCGGCTTGGTGCAAAACGACTTTTTGAACCTTTGCTTTTATTTTGCCAAAGTCTCTGCCTAAATCTTTGTTTTGTTTCGACCCAAAACATTTTTCTCTGTTATTGTTTGGGCTCATGATTCAAGCCAAAATGTAAATCATTATTTATCCAGATCTGATTTGTAAGAACATTTTATAAAGGTGATATAAATGAGTAATGGGTAGAATTAGGACAAGAAAAAATGAGGTAGCATTTCAAGACAAAACCCCGAAATCTGAGGTTAATTAGTATTATTCTCCCAAGAAAAGATCCCTATGAATGGACTAATAAAGCAGACTGTGAGGAACCTCACTGATATTAATGTAATGTGTTGAACAATCTCAGATCATCAGTCATCTCTGGTTTATGTAGATAAATGTCTTATTATTCTGAGTGTCCAGGAGGGCATTACTCAATGATTCACTGTACAGATGAAATGATAAGAGACAAATAGTATTGACTAGTATTTAAGGAAATGATCCAACAGTCTTTTATATTTGATAGGTTTACTCATGCACTTATATAAGACTGACCTCAAATGCTCTGATTGAATGAGAGCTTCACAAAAAAGCTTATTCTGTCTTCTATATATCAGGTAGAAGTGTCCGTCTGGAACTTCTATTTATGTTTTGCTTCTTCCTTCATTTCCATTGAAAGGTTTTCATGCTGAGTATTCAGTCTGACAGATGTGAGGAGTTCAGTAAAGTTATCCTTTGACTGCAGTGGCATTCAGAGGTGACAAGCTTCAAGAAACCATCCACACACTGATGCTGGGTGACAGCAAGCCTCTTCCGTGCAAGGAATTCTGCAACTGCTAGCTGCCGTGTCCCGTCGTTCATGTAGCACAAAAATACAGTGCCACGGGGTTTATGTCTCTCCATTGACTCTGTGGACTTTAAATACCTGAAACAGCTCCACTGTGATAGCACAGAGATGCCGAACTATGCCGTACAGCCAGAATTTTGTCAAGAGCAGACCGTATAGTGTATCATACCTGAAATTAGTCTACCATAGAGGATTATTGAGAAGCATGAAAAACTTTGTCTTTGGTGTTTCTGGACAATTTTGTACTAGATATAGACTAATTTGCTCTAGCTGAAAACTTGAATCTCTTTACATACTAGAGTAACATGTTATTCGGTGCAGGAGAGATCATTTCATAAAAGGTGATGGCCTGGCCCCTCCAACTCCACTAGATGTGGTTTGGGGATTTTGTTTCAGACTTGATTTAGTTTGGTCTGGACTGAAAAGACCTACCACTCATGTGGTTTGAAGCTGGCTTAAGGATTAATCATTACTTCAGACCCTCGTCACAGAACATTATAGGTTGGAGGAGACCTCTGGCAATTGTCAGGTCTAACTCCCCACTCAGAACAGGATCAACTTAGATCAGGCTGCTGGGCTTTGTCCCATCAAGTTTTGAATATCTCCAAACACGGAGATTCCCTAACCTCCCTGGGCCCCTGTTCCAATATCTGATTGACCTTATAGTGATTTTCTTTTCCTAATATCTGATTGGAATTTCCCTTCTTTCAGCTGGTGTCTGTTACCTTCAGTCCTGACACTATGCACCTCCCAGAAGAGTCTGTGTATAGCTTCTCTCTATCCTCCCATTAAGTAGCTGAAGAGAGCAATTAGATCTCTTCTTAGCCTTCTGTTCTTAAGACTGAAAAACATTGTCCAGACCCGTTGTCTCCATTATGGTACTAGGGAGCAAATGTTGGGTGCTTGCAGTAGAGTGGCCCTTTAAATTCTTCTCAAAGGAATCTAGTTTGCATAGTCCAGGCCTTTCTACTACATGAATCAATCTACAATAAATGAAGTCGCTGTGGGGTTCACTGCCAAACTGCAGTAATACTGCAAAACAAAACACTCCTGTAGACTCTTCCTATATTCTCTGTCTTAATTTTGGAAACAAAACGGTATTTGAGCATCACACAGTGAGTTCTCTCATGATCAGACTCAATTTTGGCTCTTTTGAAAGAATATTTCATTGCTGAAGACCAGCCACTCAAAATGTGCAGACTACCCAGATGGTGTTGATGGCCTTTTACAGCGTCTGGGTGCCCAGTGATGAAGATATGGAAGTACCTTGCTCTGAAGAAAATGCAATGAATGTGCACAGATTTTTTCATTCCTGTTTTTATCAAGTCCTTGGCTCAAGTCAGTACAGCCCTCCAGTTCTGCTGCACCAGCTGCAGCAAGAAGGTCTTCTATGAGCAGGAAGTGCTGAAGTGCAGGTGCTCTGCTTATCCCAGCAAGCTCCTCACCTCTGAAGAGGAGCTGGGTACATGAAAGTGGCACCAGGATAATCTCTATTTGTCACAATATAGATAGATATTGTTTATCTATCACCAGCAGTGATAATCTCTGTTGGTCCCAAAGTTTCTTTCCAACACTGTGTTTTCTGAGTAACAGTAAAGTGTGATTCTTCAGCTCAGTTTTAGACATCTGCTTGTCATCAGACGAGTGGCATGCTAGGGGACCACAATATAGAAGGAAATTTAGCCTTCTTAGTATCATTGCGAATGTTCAGAAAGTTTTATCAGTTCATAGATGTTAGTGCCAAAAGGGATCATTAGAGCATCTAGTTAGACTTGTGTTACACACGACCTATAATTTCACGCAGTTTCCCTCATGATGAGCCACAAAATGATTTTGCAGTGTGCAACAATATACAGTGTTAAGCTCTGGTCCCAAGCAGAGCTTTCCAGTCCCAGATGTGCCCTCATGCTCTCATGAAAGCAAAGTATGATAGCCAGATATGAAGTTTTTCTGTTTTTTTGTTTTAACTAAAAATTTTGTGGTTGAAAAAAATTAAGCTTTTTATCCTAAACTATTTTTGAAGAGAGAAAGTTATATTCTGAGAAAAAGGTTTTTTTGAGAGGTTTGTTGGTTTATTTTTTGTTTAATTTTGTTCAAAGCCACTAATGTTGTTGGGTTTCAGTTGCCAAGATCCACTGGCTACAAATTGAAAGCTGTCAGCTGCCAAAAGCCAGAGATTAAAAAAAAAAATCCAGTTTGTTGCTGCATTTTTGGGTTCTTTTTCTAATGAAACACAGAAAATTATTTGGGGGGGGGAGGAAATACTTTCCAATATATTCCAATTATTAGCTCTATGAACACGTCCTTTCGCTTTCAAATGACAAAAAGTACATCTCCCAAAGTCTGTAGCATTGCTAGGAAAGGCTGCTCAATTAATGTAGAAGGATTTGGTGAGTGGAATAGTCACTCATTTTGTGGTGGAGGTAGTAGGAGGAAGGGATGGTGATGTTTTCACACTGAAAGAGAGGAAAAATTATCTTGCCTCATTCCTCCTTATTTATTTTAAGTATCACCATCTGGCTTGTAAATCTTCATCTTGGCTGCTGGGGAGTGCAGCCTTCCTTTCAAAAATAATGCTTTACTGTAGATGTAAGACAGGAAAAAAAAGAAGAAATACAGCTAAGAATGTAATCTGAATCCAAATACAGATGTCATTTGAATCTAAACACACTCTCAGATCCCCAGAGAAATAGTTTGGAGGTTTCAGCAGACCTTTTGCTCTAATGAAACCTGTGAATCAGTCATGCTGAGGGCCTGGATTAACAGAGGGTTAGCAAAGCAGTGGGGGCCTCGATGCAGCTTGACATCAATAGGTGACTTTCCTTTGACTAGTGCGAAGCAAGAAACCAAGAACACATTCCTTTTAAATGGCTTCCAGCACAAATCTGATTCATTCAGAAGTTAACAGACATCTTTTCCACTGGCCTGGGATTGGAAAATCAAGCTTTTATTCACGCTTCCTGCATCTTATTTGATCTCTATTCTTAAAGACTACCCCCTTGAAGTTTAGCTGGCAAGAGGTGATGAAATGAAGGATGGAGGACAGCATCCAGCTGACCATCCCATCACTGCTTGGTTTGGGGGAAACAGCAGTGACATATGAGGAAGGTAGAGGAGGAAGGTGTAACTTTTCCTGGTACAGTATCACTTTGCTGAACGGCACTGCATTTCAAGGATAAATGTTGCATTTGCTTCCCACAGGGAAAGCCTTGTGGACTCACTGTGCTTCCATGGATATGAGAGATTTTAGGCCTATGTTCAAATAAAAAAATAAATAAATAGCAAAAGGTTTTTTTCAATAACATTAAAAAAAATTCAAGAAATCTCCCAAGATTTTGCTTTTATCACTCAAGCATAGGTAAATAGTAAGGCACAACTTCATAAAGGCAGGCAGGTGCCTAACCCCTGTGCAGGCACTGACATGGTGAGCAGACAGCTAGAAGAGGCAGAAGTCAAACACACAAGCAAGAAATCATTTCCTTGTAAAAAGCAAGAAATCTGGTCATGCTGGCCTCATAAGAAACTGTTCACATTCTCTCTATCCTGTGCAACCCCTGCTTTCTGCTATCTTTTTGCTGATATTTTGTCTTCATTCTTTCTACCTTCCAAAAATAGATTTGCACTGAATTTAGTGCTATTTTGCAAACTATCAAGTATTTACTGGGGATGAGTTTAAAAAGGGCTTTACTTGACCAGTTATCCTAGGCAGGTGCAGAGCCCCCTTTCCACATACACTGGGCCCCAGTTTGCTTATGGAAATGGTGCTGCGTTCATGTGTGCTTATTCTGCATATGGGTGTGCAGACTGGGAAACTATGGGTGCAGGGGCAGAGACACTCCTGCCTTAGCTGCTAAGGCAATCTTGAGCTGTTAGGTTAATAAAAGTCTAAATTTCTTATTTTTTGCATTTATGCTTCTAACGTGAGTGAAAAGAAAGGCTACTGTTCTGAGTTAGTTTTGCTTTTCATTGACTTTGTGTTCATATGCATGGATGGATGAAGTACAGCTACAGGTGGAATCAATCTTTTGTTTTATTTTAATAGAATAACAAGATTAAAGTGATTACAGTAAATATAAAGTATCTATCTGGACTGTACCAAAGCATGTGAGACAATGTCTCATGAGATCTTTCTTGCCACATTAATTAAGATCCGCCTGTCCGCGAGCAGCTGCATAGCCTGATCATTAACTGAAATGCTGAAAACAAAGAACAGAGGGTAATGAATCATGCATAATATTACATGGCATTGCAGGAAAGTAGTTTAGTGGGATATCCACATGGATCAGTGTTAGTTAACATCCTCATTCATGATCTGGCAGAGAAATGAATACAAGCACGAACGAAATTCACAGATCTTATTCAAGTGGGAAGTGCTAAGAATATCCGTGAGGACAGAGGATTAGTGGAAGGGGGCCAGAAGAGGTAAGGAGTACAGGCAGCCAGCAATGATCCAAAATAACAGTCAGTGAAAGGGAGATCTGGGAATTGCCCATGCCAAAGGAGATGTAAAGGAGAGCAAATTAAATGAAATTGCACAATGTGGAAATACCTATGTAGACGTACACTTGAAAAGAGATCAACAGCACCTCTATGGACAGGTTCTTTTGCAAGGGAGAATAATCACAGTTTCTGTGAAATCCACTTGGGACCTGATAATGGCTCCTAGGTTGAAAACACCCAGCAGTAGGCAGGTGAATAAAAAGATTAGACTAGGCTTTGTCAACCAAAGGACCACTTTCCACCCTCCAATTTCCTGGCACACCACCGTGCAATAGTATCTTGTAGAAGTGTGCCAAGGAGGGTGCACTGTTCAATAGGTCTTCCTAGGCTCCTGGATTTATCACTTCATGGATTACAGCTGGCAATCAACGACTTTGACAAATAGAGTGTGATGGGAACAGACCAAGGAGAATGGAAAGGGATGGGAAGAAAAGATTGAAGCAGTTGGACAAAACTGGGTGATGTGATTTGGGGGAAATCAGTTTTTGGAGCCCAGTCTTAAATAGCTTTTAAGTAATGCTTAAAACTTTTTAAGTAATGCTGAGCTTCAGCTTTTTCCAAATTGGATTTCTTTTAATGTAATTCCAGCAGGGCTAAAACAGAGCCATCCCAAGTCATGACCATTAGTGCCGGTTCTCCATGCTCAAAAATCATGTGTGGGTCTTTCTTCATAAGACATAGTTCAGTTTCAGGACTTTTTCTACAATAACTATATCTGGGAGAGAGGGGCAATGCACCCGATTTTTTGTGGCAGTAGAAAAGAGACAAACGTTCTTGAAGTCCCTCCTAAATACACATGTAAAAAGTGCCTTTCCCCTTGGCTGCTTGGACACCCTGAGTAAATGGGTGAGCTGCCACTTGGTCTTGCTACATCTGCTGCCACTTCCATTCTCTGTTTGCCCCTCTGCTTTTCAGAACTCCAAGTTAGTCTTTCTCTTATAGACCTGTGCCAGGGTAGATAAGTTGCTTCTTATCAGATTCATAAAAGATACAGGCTGGATTAAGACTGTGGCAGAGCTTCATGATCCCTTCAGCTTCGCCTCTTGCACAGCAGAAGCGCAGCTGGTCAAAATGGCATTGAGTTCTGATTCTGAAAATAGGTACATGGGCAAAAAAAAATGCTAACAAAGCTCTTGTTCAGCTGAAATTTTCCAACATTAATGCTTTTCAATGAAAAAAATAATTTTTACTTAAATTATTTTGTTTTATAAAAAAAGTAATTCCCCTGTGTGTATGTATTTCTCTGTGTGTGTGTGTTTCTGTGTACACAAATATACACATTTTAGCTTGCATTGTTTTGCCAAAATGTTTAAATAGGAAGATACAAATATATATCTATTCATTCTGATTATTGATGGTGTCATAGTATTGTTGTCAATGTTTGCGGGGAAAGAAAAGTAGAGAAAGTTTTCCCACACAATAGAATCCAAATTTCTTTCCACTAGATGCAGGCTGCCTCAGCCATGGTAAGACATGCTTAATGTGGCCACTCTATTTCCTTGGCAGACTGTCACATCGAGTTCACCTCAGATCCCAAGTCTCCCGTTCCAAATTCTCTCATTATGAAAATTACAGGGTACATCTTGGCCTTGTTTGCCCAACCTGAATCGCTGTTATTCCCTCCCTCAAACACCCAATTATGAAAATCCCCTCCTCCCCTAACACATACACTCACACACACACTCGCACACACATATTACTCTGCAAGACTATTTTAAATGCTAATAAATGTCCATGGTTGATTTTGTTTGCTTTTCTGGTTAACCATCTTTACTACTCCACCTCCTCATCTCTTTTTCCAGGAAGAATGCTCCATTTTGATCCCACAATTAAATTCCAGACAGCCTGTGAATTCAGCACTGGGGGAGTTCTTGGGAGATTTCATCTATTATGAAAGATAGACGAGAAAATAACAACCCTTAATTGCTTCCAAGGTGCACAAACTATATTTGACCACCCAAACACAAGGCAATGTTCCTTCCAGTTATAGAAAAAA
Source organism: Casuarius casuarius (assembly GCA_003342895.1). NCBI lineage: Eukaryota > Metazoa > Chordata > Aves > Casuariiformes > Casuariidae > Casuarius > Casuarius casuarius. Next base: position 2,539,203 of record PTFA01000154.1, on the reverse strand, counting down.
ATATATAAAATTAAAAAAAAAAATAACTGAGCTCAGACAGTGTGGGAGACTCTTTTTTTGGAAAGGCAAAGGGAGTTAGTACAAAGCAAAACCAAAGTTCGACCCAAACTATGAATGCAAGACAAGGGGCATATGTGGTTTGCTACTTTTAATAAGCTCCCACCTCATCCCAAGAGGCTTGTTTATATTTTAACTACATATGGGACATAGGGTCTCTATCACAGGACAGTATTTTGCAAATTAGGAGGTCTACTTTAAGGAAATTAAAACTGGATTTGGCTGAAACATAATCATGCCACTGTCTTTTTTTCAAGGTCTTCTTTATTCTCCTTTGGACTCACCTCCACGCTCCACTGCTAGGCCAATGCACCAGTTTGAAACTCCAAATGGGGGTGGAGGAGCTACGGTGACATTACTTTCCACCTAAATGTTCTTTCATTTAGTGTGTACCCAGAATTGCCTGAAAGTGTGGGTCAAATGGACTTTCACCTTGCCAAGAGATCAAAGCTGGGACATTCCTGCCATGGGAAGAGGCCATAACAGGATGGAAAGTGATGAGGAAAGGACACAGGGGAGATGATAATGGCTGTGTTTGGGAAAAGCTGCCTCAGCTGCCCTGGCAGATTCCCCACTTTGACTCAGCATAGACACAGTCCTAGCTTTCTAACTCCCAAGTGCAGCCCCTTTGGCCCATGGGGCATCATTCAGAAGAAAGGTGGCTCCTAGACCATCTGTAATGGTCCAGCCAGCTGACAGGCTGCCATGTGTTGATCTCAGATTTCCCAAGCAAAAGATATTGCACATTCACTAGACAAGATCACACAATCACATAGTTGTTGAGGTTGGAAGAGACCTCTGGAGATCATATGGTCCAACATGCTTCCTCATATACGGTCAGCTAGAGTCAGTTGCCCAGGGCTGTGTCCAGTCAGGTTTTGAAAAGCTCAGGGATGGAGACTTCACAGCCCCCCGGGCAAACTGTTCCAGTGTTCGACCACCCTGTCATTAAAAGCCTCTTTTTTTAATGTTTAAGCAGAAAGTCCTGTATTTCAGTTTGTTCACGTTGCCTCTTACCCTGTCACTGGACACCGCTGAGAAGAGTCTGGCTCCAACTTCTTTAATTCTTTACTCCCTTCCGTGAGGTATTTATACACATTGATAAGATCCCCCGAGCCATCTCTGCTGCAGCCTAAACAATTCCAGCTCTCTCAGTCTCCTTGTGTGAAAGATGCTCCAATCCCCTGGTCATTTTCATGGCCCTTCACTGCACTTGCTCCATTAAAACCTTGTCCTTCTGTACTGGGGACCCGAACACTAGAACCAGCACTCCAGATGTGGCCTCATCAGGGCTGAGTAGAGGGGAAGGATCACCTTCCTTGACCTTTTGGCAATGCTCTTAATGCAGCCGAGGTACTGCTGGCCTTTGCTGCAAGGGCACATTGGTGGCTCATGGTCAACTTGGTGTCCACCAGGACTCCCAGGTCTTTCTCTGCAAAGCTGTTCTCCAGCCAGTCATTCTCTAGCCTGTACTGGTTCATGGGGTTGAATGAACGTGAAGTCTCAGACCTGCTCATCGTGCACCGTACTTACAAACCAGCCGAGGTTACAGGCAAACTAAGCAAAATTCTTGAACTCCACTGGATGAGGGGACACAGGGAAACATGGAAGCAATGATCTCTGGTGATTCTCGCTCTGCTCATCCTTCCTTTTGCAGGGGGAGAAGAAAAGCAGTGTTTGCTTTCTTTCTTCACGATGTTCTTAAAGCAATACAAGGCAGTAGAGGCCAAAAGAAAGAAATTTGTTGCATAACTGCAATGAAGAACAGTTTGCTATCTTTTGGTCCTATAATATCATAGAAGGAAGCTTTTGAGCTCCATTTGATGGTTCCTATTGTGTTAGGAAAATATTTCTATATAAGCAGAGTTCCTGTATATCATGCAGCCTGGGATTCGCCAGACCTATAGATACCTAAACTGGGATAAAATAGGTAATCTCTGGTATGCCAGTTACTAGTCCATTGACTACAAAAGGATACGAGGGGAAATGATCTCAGATTAGACATCTGATTTTTTATTTTCAGAGGAAGCTTCTTTAGATGCTTAAGGTGGATTCACAATTTCAGGGTCTTTAGACTGTTCCTTCAAAAACCTCTTAAGCCATCAGATTGGGGCAGCGGGCCATGGAGAGAAATGGAGTGTTGCAAAACTAATGAGTTTGTAAAACCTGTTAAACTTTTCATTCAAGAACCATTTGATCATTTGACATGTATTCTTTCTGGCCTAGCTGGAAAAGACTTATATTTGGAAGATGAAGATAGTCAGAGATGAGAGCTGCCATATCTTGATATAAAGAGGTAGGCTTATCTTACAGGACATGTAGTAGCTTTGCAGACTACAAAGAGTGGACACAAAGTGGGATGTTCAGCCCATAGAGACCAGAGAGTGCCATGCCTGTGCTGATGCCCTCCAGCCCTGCAAGCACTCCTTGCAAATGACCTTGGGGCTGATACAAGGACAATGCACTCTTACAAATTGTTGGGTCCCCAGTTTTCTTTAAATATGCATAAATATACTGAAGGTTGCTCTCCCACCCTTTGGGTGGCAAAGCAGCCCTCCTAAGTCTTCACGCTGTTCAAGGGAAGGAAGAGGTAATGTTAGGTGGAACATGTCGGGTGTTCCCCCACCAATGCTAGAAGAGAGCTCTTGGTAGTCCCTCACTGATGGCAGGTTAAGACATACTAGGTCTCTCCTCACCACAGAAATAAGTCAGACAGGAGTACAATGGAAACACTGAGTTTACTGTCCTGCTCCAAGCTTCACTCATCAGGCACGGAGCTGCTCCACAAGGACTCTTAAGCAGGCCTGTTCACATGATTTGCTTCACCTGATTTGTTTCACCACTCCTTTTCCACCTTTTCTCCTCTCAAATTTTCCGCTTTATAACTTCCAGGTCTTCCCATACAAACAGCCAAGCCTTGTTTGCACCTTCCCCACTGGCTCTGGCTTTTTAAAATTTTATACTCTAATTTATTATTGGTGATATGGTTGGCCTGGTAGGTTCTCCCTTCTTCAGCAGTTCTGTTAAACTGTTTTTTGTCTATAGTGTCATTCAGTTTCTTGTCACTAGTGCCACAGGTCAGGGTGAGCCATGTGCATACACATTACTGCCCTTTCGCTATCTGTAGCATCCTGAAATTGCCTTATTAGTGGCCCCAGTGGTCGAGATTTGCCATCTGCATACCATAACTACATGCACTGAAAGCAAGAATGAGCCAACAGATTGCAACTTCATCTTGTTTCTCCACACACGTGCAGGTCAAAGATGATATTCCTCAGTGACCACATGTTCCAGAAACAGCTGGTCAGCCTGGTTGTCCTCTCTTAGGTGTGTCTTCCTCAGAGAGAGGTGTGAGAGAAGTCACAGAGCAGTGTTGTGAAGGAGAATGAAGTCAACCTAGGAAGACCCTGTACTCAGAGGACACAGCCTATGGATCTCTCCTCCAGATTGATTCTTCTGCCACAAGCAAAAGCTTGGAAAGACCCACTAAGTGACCTGATGTGTCTCTTCTTCTTTCATATGACTGGCATCCTAGACACAGTCTCCCTCACGCAGCCTGTCATGTGGAGCTTCACAATATAAGAATAAAGATGCTTGTGAAGTCTGGTAAAGAGTAGTGGCATCTGTTGTCACTCAGAGATTATTGCAGAACATCAAAGAAACCACAGACTAAGCTACAAATGATGACAAATCCTGAAAAAAAAAAAAAAGAAAGTAAGTACTGTAAACCCACACTGCCTGGGCAGGATCAGGGAAGCCTTTCTTTTCGTTGGCTTGTGCTAGGTGACAGACTGGGACAGGGAAGGATTGAGTCACTGGAAGTGCGGGAAGCTGCTGTTGGCTGGATGAAAGAAAACAGAGGGCTGCCATCAGCGGAAACAGGAGGTGCACAGTGGTAGCCAGGAGCATAGATGTAGGGTTGCCATGGCAATCAGCCCTCCTCTTTCATAAATGTTAGCCTGCATATGAATGGCCCCAACAGAGATAAGGCTGCATGACTTTTCATACAAACAACTCATTTCAGTTTCTTAATGCTGTTGCTGACATTGACTTGCCTGGGCAGAAAGATTACATGGAGGGGTTTAGCCTCTTTGTTTAGACAGAAAAGGTGAACATGGTCCAGCAGTTTCCACCAATAAGGTTAGTGAAAGTATTTTTCTTTGTCCAAGTTAAAAAAATCAAAATGGGAAAATTGGAATTTGAAGTCATTTTTCTTTCTAAAATAAAATTCACACTGATTTGGCAAAAAATATAAACCTCTGAAAAATCAGCCTTTGTGCATGAGCGAGAGATTTGCAGCTATTGTGTAACTCTTCTGTTTCTACTGAGCACGCTTTACCATCACCAAACACTTTTGTTGTCATCCATGTGTGGGATTCATCTTCATATGGTATGTTTGCAGCCTTGAGGTGAGCCATGAGGAGACCTACTGAGTACTATAGACCAGACACTAAACCAATATATCAAATCTTCCTTCTTCCATTCATCCTAGCTCCTCTCCTAGGTGTTCAGCATGGCTGCAGAGGGCTTTCTCTCCCTTTTCCTCCTTTGTGATCACAAGTGCATTAGGAGAAATGGGAAAAAATGCTTTCTCTCTTGCCTTCTCAGTGACCACTGGCTGCTGCCCAGACAAGCTGGAAGCAAGGAGTGCTAAAGCTCAAAGATGAGGAAGAAAGTCAAGGAGAGAGAAGGAGGCAGGGGAAGGCAGTGGAAACAGGTAAAACAATGGAACTGAGACTGGAACTATGTTAAGGGAAATAGCAATGAGAAGTATTCATCTAGGCAAATACACAAAATAGACATCTTTTTGGCCTCCTTTTATTGTCCAGGGGTACTCAAGATGGCAATTCATCTCATCTGGGCATCTAAAATGTCAGATGAACCAAAAAGGTCATCTTTAAAAGCGCCTATAGCTTTCCACTGACCGTAATGGGAGCCTCAGGTGACTGACAGGTGTTTATACTGTTGGTTGTGAAGTTTGGTGTGATGAATCCTACCCAGCATGCTTAGACTCTTATGTGACGAGAGCTGCAGATGATCTCGGTACAATGTTGTGTTTGCAGTGTTTGAAGTCTAAGAGGAGAGGGGAATTTGGGGTACTTTTCTGACTTCAAGAAAGAGCCAGGAGCCAGGAGAAATGGCCTTTTACAGAAGTAAAGTCTCATGCCTGTGAGTGGGCAGTCTCAATGGAGGTTGTTAAGAGCCAAGGTCCTTGTCAATGACTGGACTAAGTTCTTGACTCAGTAATTCAGGGTATGTCCCAGCTCTTGCTGAGTGCAGAACACCTTGAGGGCTGTGATCCTGGGGTCTCTGTTTGTCATGGAAACAAGATACTGTCTAGTAGCTGGCAGATGATATTTCACTGCTGTGAGGAGCAATTACTAATGAGGAAACCAGATGCACAGCCCTTCAGGGTACTTGACCAGAAGAGCAGAGTTCCTGCTGGACCTATCCCTTCTTCCAAAGATGTTATAGTTGATTTCTAAACAGCTAAGAATGTTGGTGGCATATTTCTTTGCCATGTTTTTTTGCAAATGAACAGCACAGTGACCTGTGTTCAAGAGTTTCCCACCTATTTGTGTATCCTGTGGGGTGTGAATCAGGATGGGAGCAATGTTGCAGAAATGTTCAGTTTCAGAGCTTCTGGGAAGGAAAGCAAGTGCTCAACACAGTCGAAGTTCCTTGACCAGTGCTCGTTCAGGTCCCCCTATCCTTGAATATGCCCCGTTCATTTTCATATGTCTCATCTCTACATGACTAATGAGGCAGTGGAAAAGCAACATGGATGCCACCCATGATGGTAGCTGTTTTACTGTTTACGGTTACTAGTTAGGCAGAATTGCATTTTCTTTTGGAAATACTTTGGAAATACCACTAAAAGCTGCAGGAAAGGAAAGTGGCTTGATCCCTGCTGGGTTGGCTAGTGTAGACATGCATGTTTCCATTGAGAATGCGTACATTTACTCAAGAAAATTCACATCAGGGTATTTGTGGAACAGCTGGTCATTCAAGTCATATTTTTGTAATACCTCTACCTTTTCTGCTTCTCTGAAGAGTCACTAAGTTGGCTGGACACAACCTGACAGACAGTTTCCAGTGGATCGCTCCACCTGAGGAAAGGCTGAATAAATTGTCTGGTACTTGAGGCAAGAATCAGACAGGTCAAACTCTAGGGTCCTTGAGAAGGTTCAGTGAAGACTGAATAGACATTGAGATTTGTGTCCTCCTAAAGCAGACATCTGAAACAGAGCAGAGGCAAGATATCCCCAAATGTCTATTTCTCACCATTGATTGTAAAGAAATCCTGGGATGATGAACTCACTGACAGAGTCTACATTGTCAACAGCTAAAGTCAGCTGAGACGAAAACTGTTTTCCATATGACCTTGTGCGGTTTGTTTCCTCCTGGTTATACACACACACTCACACATTCATACCTCATTCCTTTTCCCTGGGACTAACTCTTGAAATACCAGAAAAGGTAACCTTCTCTGACGCTGCCTTTTAAAAAGTCTGAGCGTATGAGCTTGAGACAGCAGTAGGAGCTTGCTGGTGGTGTTTTCTCAGCAGATTCTGCTTCCAGGCCTTAAGCTCAAGACGGGGTCAACTGGTCAAAAGTGTTAACAAGGGTGAGATTTGCAGGGACTGTTTAATACAAAAGATATAAATGTCATGCAAGCAGGAACAAGATCCTCGGATTCAGGTCAATGCCCTCATTGACTGAGCCAGTGAACCAGCACGATTTTGTCCCTTTTCTCCCTGGCTCCATTTGGTTCATGTTCTCAGTCAGCCAACAGGGCAGCACTGACAGAAACAACAAAACAAGACAATTCCTAGTGCTGTGCCCTGTCAGGTGGACTGTATTGAATCTGGTTATCAATTGCTTGAGGCAGTTCAGGCAGAAATCAACACATTCACCCTTCCCACTTGAAAAGCTCTGAGCTTCCACAGCCATGAACTTGCATAGCATTTTTTTCCCTTGAAATAACCTATCTTTTAACCAGTACTAATTTGACCAAAGCTCTTCTTAATTGCTGTATAAAAGCTTCCAAAGCCCTCTGACATGAAATTATTAGAGAGCAGCTGTGACTAATTACATTTTTTGACTTCACAGGACACAGCTCCAGTAAGACTGTTTATTGTTGTTCTCATGTTTTAAAGCCAAGCTGAAATTCAGTGTGGCCTTGGAAGAGGTCATCTCCCTCACGTTTCCCATGGCACCAAATATATGTGAAAGTGAATCCCATACTTTTCATATATAAACTTTGTTTCACTTACATTGACTTCCCTAAACTCCTAGCTACAGAGCAATATTGAGGATTGTCCAGCATGTCCCCAGCAGAGCATCAGAGAATGGCAATGGTTGACCTGGTCTCCAGAGCTCACAGCCCTGAGCACTTTGAACAAACCCTTCCAGGATAACGTACTACAGTAAAGGTATCTCACACCTTTTTGTTTTTTTTCTAGCTACTCCAAATGATAATTGATAACACTATTCCCAACTGGATAGATGTTCTTAGCTGAGCAGGAAAATCACACCATGGGCTCCCAATGAGCTCCACTTGATGCAATTAGGTCTCATTGCTTCTTGTTGTAGTATGATATGGTTCTAACACTTAGTGCAAGAGTTATTTTCAGTCTTCTGCCATGGCCCAGATCTGGACTTGGGTCTCCACATTGCAGATGCAGCTGGCTGTCTTATTACCAAGACTATTCATTCATGTTATATGTCAGATGGGGTACCTGAGGGGAAGAGATGGCAAAAACAGTGACATTCAGCTTAGAGGATGCCACTTAGTAAGTCTAGCATTGCTGCCCACTATGTCATACAACATACCTTACCTCCACCAGGGCACACAATACATGATGGTATTGCAAGCACTGGTTCCACGTACAAAACAATTTAATGATGGCTGATAATTATTAATCGTATAAGATGGGATGGCTGAGGAACACATGTGCTTGAGGCCACGTGGCTCAGGATCTCCCTATTTTACCACCTTCTCTATCTATGTGTTGCTATTACACTGGGTCTAGATGTTTGACTGATTTCGATAGCCTGGTTGGAACTGGCTAGTGAGCACTGAAATTGCATCTCCTCTTCCCCTAAAAAAATGGCACCAAAGGGGTTAATCAATCCAGGCAGCTGGGTAGATGTACAATGAACCTGTTTCCTTTAATTAGTTTTCAGGGCAAGAGGAAAGAAATGTTGCCTCTAGGATCAGAACATTTTATGGCAGGGCAAGTGGAATAAACCAGGAAAGCAGCATCACTAATTAACTTGTTCTGAACTGCAGCAGAACCCGTGACTTTCTAAGAAGGAACTGCAATAGCTACTGAATTGCTCCCATGACCTTGTTATCTGGTGCTGCTGCACCAAGGGAGGACATGGTAGAAGGGAAAGGCTGCTTCAATGTAAGTGAAACAATGGACCTACTATGGCATCTTTAATCTGCATGGACTTCAAACCACAGAGTTCTCCTATATATTTTACATCCCTCCTAAAATACACAGAACTCATGAGTTTACTTGCTTGTAGACTAAGCATCAGGGAGAAAGGTAGATAGGATCTGAGGTGGGTACAATTAGCAGCCCAGTGGTGGCAGCACAGAACTGTGTATAAGCTAATTTGGCTCCCTGAGCAGTTGAGAAATTTGGGTTAGTCTGTGCAGAGCTCCAAGTTATGAGACCTAACTAGCTTCTCTAACCTGAACTGGTTTACAGTAGGATGGCATGGGTATCTGTCTACCATGTACCAGTCTTGTTGAAATGCCTGAGCAGAATTCATCCCACCCCTCTACAGATATTTACATCTGAGCTATTGCCTAGCCCCCTTTTGTGCTAGTGAAGAGGCAAAATTCATTTGTCCTATTTTAGATGTCCTATTAGATGCCCTATTTATATTCTTTCAGATGGTTAGAATCAAACTATTAAACTATCAACATCTTGAGTGAAATTTAGTTGCCGAAATACTGGCATTGGGTGTCATTCCAAGTATCAGCTAACACATCTTCACAGCTCTGGTAGAGGTATTTTGCCTGACTTACAGCCTCTGCTGATGAAAAGTCCTCTGTCATATCTGCCAGGCCCATACAGATGTCTCAATTCCCTATAACATCTCCAATGGCATTAAGTACTTGTGGTTAGGCAACTGAATCCTGTCTTCTCTTTATGGGTAACAGCTGGTCACCCATTGCCATGTGAATTCAACCATTTCGCTGTGCTCTGAGCTCACATCTACCAGAGGTAGCTTCAGAAGAGCTACCCCAAAGACTGCCAGCAACGTATCCATGCGTCTGTGGAACATCTTCCTTTCTGTTCAGATGGGTTTTGCATGCTTCCACAGTTATGCCAATAACAGGGCCTGATCTGGGTATGTAAAAACTATTTTGAATATGTCTATCTGATGATATGTGACAATTGTCAAGGTAGATCTCTTCTGTTATATGAAGGGTTAACTTGTTAGTCCTGGCTCTGAATTACAAGCAGTAGATAAATGCGATGAGGTAGGCATTTTGAGCTTGCTTGGATTGAGAAAGGGAATATACTAGTCTTCAAATACATACCATAGTTTTTGGAGAAGAAAGGAATAATCTGTTCTCCAAAACTCACAGAGAATAGAATAAGAATCAGTCATGTTCTTAATTCGCAGTGAAGAGATTAAGATTAGATTCTAAGAAAACCTCCCTAATGGAGTGAAAAGTGAGGCACTGGAAATAATTGCTTGGTTGTGGGTGCGGAATCTCCTTTACTAAATATATCTAAGGCCAGGTTAGACAAACGTCTGTCAGAAATGATGTCAGAAGGAAGAAGGGGCTAACTAGCCCTCTGGAGATTTTCTTTGTTCTACGATTCTTTAATTCTGCTCTGGAAAGAGGCCAAAAATACAGCAAATCCCAAAGTGGATATTTAGGTGGATAGCAAGAATATTCAGCATAATCATACTTAATGCTACTATGAATTCTGGAAGGACTATTTAGCTTCTTGATTCAGGATTTACTTTTACTGCGCTGGCTTATGACTAGATCTCAGTTGAGGACAGATTATCTTACATATGCTGAATGTGAATGTTACAGACTTTAACATAAGCTTTTTAATGAACTGCAGTAGAGCAGTCCAAAGAAAACTTTCTTATTCCTTGCTCTCTGCCCAGAAGAGGAAGAGGGAATCCAAGGTCATAAGATCAACCTAGCTCCAGAGATGAATTCCCCTCTTGGCAGAAGATTCCTTAATAGCTGGGGTTAACAGTGAATTAAAAAGAATAGAAGTGGAGGGATGTGCACAATTTAAACCTTATATCATCATAGATGATTGTACAATTTTCTGTGACAATAAGTACCTCCTATTGTTTCAGAGACTCAGAGTGTGCAATATCCATGCCGGGGCTGATTTTCCATCTTCTTTCACCCTTGCCATTTTTCTTGCCTGGGAAAGAGCTATGTTTGATGGACAGACCTATGCTTTTCCTTGCCTTCATGTTCTATTGCTGCCTATCTGTAGGCTCAGAAGAAGTTGGCTAGCAAGTGTGAAGCGTTTAACTAGGTATGGCAACCTTATTAATAGTCTGCAGTACTTGAATATTGATTTAGAAGGATCAAAGTGGCTTTGCTAGTAGTTTGTTTTGAAAACTCTGTGTTCCAACAGTCTTTGACTTTGTTACAATTAACTAGTGGTCCCTACTCTTTTATTCAGAATAGGTTGAGGGGAAAATATGCTTAAGGAAGTGTATTGCGGAGCTAATCCACTGCCATTTCAGTGAAGCAATAAAGGCTGGAAGAAGGCAATGATTTTGTTAAGGTGCAATTAAGAATGATTCAGTAGATAATACGGTTGAAGCAATCAAACTAGTATAGTAGGTAATGAATTCCAGTTATGAGAACCATACTGAAAAGAGTGCCTTAGGGAATCATAGAAGATTTTGAAAGGTCATGTAGTGCTTTTCTACGTCCTTAGGCAGAATCAACACTATAGGCCATCCTTGGCTGACGTCTATCTAACCTATCCTTGAAGATGCCCAGTGGAGGAGACTACTGCTCCAAGCAATCAATTTTAGTGTATCACTACCTTTCCACTATAAAATTTGGCCTAATCACTAACCTAAAACTTTTTTTGTTCTGTAATTTATGCCCAAGGCTTCTTGTCCTAGTCACCATGGACACAAAAAACTTTTTTCTCTTCCAATCTGTAACTATTTCTGAGATACTTGAAACCTTTTTTTTGTATTTCTGCCAGCCTTTCTTCTCCAGACTAAGAAAACACAAATTCTTTCAGCCTATTCCCCTAGATTACGTCTTGTATTGGGACAACTAAAAGGAGAATCAGGTGCTTACCAGCCAAAAGTCCCAGATTTTGCTCTAGATATTTTTCTAGAGAAGCCATTCTTGCACACAGTGGCAGAGCAGGTATGATGTGCTCTAACAAATCTCAGGGAAAGCCCAGTGACCTGAACAGCACTGATCATGATGCTTCCTCTTTCATTCTCCTGTGCTGGTCACTGGTGTTTGGTCTCATGTTCTCTCACCGCAGAGTTACCTTTCAGTCTTGCTCGATAGCAGCATTTGAATAAAACTGCTCTTTAAGAAGGAGTATCTCCCTGACCACACATGACCAGCTTGGCATGCAGGTCTTTTTTCTTCTTGGAAGTGCAGGTTGGTGCTAATTTTGCTGAGTTTAGACATCTAAAGTTTAGAGGGCCGGCTGTGATCTGGTCATCCCAGACTTCCTGTGTCCCCCTTCCGGAGGGGATTGTTCATACTTGTATTGGGTAAGATGAATCTCTTTCAGGAGAAGCTGTTCATTTCCATGGAGGATAAGCAGCACCAATATTTAACCACATTTGTAGGCACGTGAAGTGTGGTGAACCCCACTTGCAGCTTCCCTATACCTGTAGGTATTTTTACTCCCATATCTCAAACAGAACGACAGAAAACCTGGAAAATTCATTTCAAGCCATCTTAACTCAGGTGGCTCTTACCAGTAACAAACGTTCAGAACCTTCTCCTGTGATGACTCTCACTGAGAAGCAGTGTGGTCAGCAGGCTGTTTTAAACAAAGATCCAAAACATTTTGTAGACTCCCTGTTTAAGGAAAGGAAAGCCTCAAGCTGCCACTTGTGTCTTGTGAATGAGAATTATTTTCTTCCAGCTAGCATGAGCATTTGTGGTCTCTGTTTCCTTTTTATTCCTCCTTTGGGACTTCTCTCTTTCCTTCTCTTCTTAGATTAAGACCAATTAGATAGACGTAAGGAAAAGTGATGAGGCCACAGTCCCTCCCATAAGGCAATCCTAATTCTCTAGGTCATGGTGAAAAGCTCTAGTAAAAATAAATCTTTCTGATGCCTAGCCTTCTGGATCACAATCTGTACTTCCAGAAATAAAATAAAATTAAAAAAAAAGCCCTCAAGTCATTCAAGGGCCAAGCAGTGCGACAGATCTAGATTGCTGGGTGAGGGAATGGGCTTATAACCACATCCATCAGGATATATTGTTTGTACAAATATGCAAAAATCTAGTCAATACAATCTCACATACTCTCATCAAGACAATTATTTCTGTGTTCTTATTACCTACTAAACACTCCTCATTTTGTACCAACAAAAGGCTGGAGGACTCATACAAAATGCTAACTACCATTACGCCTTTTGACCAAAGGAAACAAAGAAACATTTTTCACTTTTTTTTTCTTTTTACATTTTTATCAGAACACATACCACCCTTAACTAAACAATTAGATTTTTCCTAGAACCTGCTCAATTCTGGGCTTGTGTCCATTTCAATGAATAGTTTTTCAAATTGAAATTAGTTTTAATTACCATTCCCTCTGGGATTTTAAAGCCAAATTTCTAGTTTGAGAGTATTTTCTATGTTCCCTCTTAAGGCAGTGCAGGGACAGTGATACTTCCAGAAGGCAACTGAGTCTACCAAGTGAGACATGTGTGAGAAAAGCAGTGAGAGTCACACTTGAAAACCAGCATCTTTCCATGGACTTCGGAGTCACATTGACCAATTACATTATCTACTTCCCTTTCAGTTGACCATGGTGGTTTTCATCTCATCTAACATCAGTCAACCTAAGATCCTTTTACACATACAGATACGAAGTAATTCATCTCACCTGTTTCAAACATCTGCTTTGGGATGAACTCAGCTGTGCCCTAGATTTGTGCTCATCATATCTCTACTGACTATAGAGGGAGCCTAGACTGACTACCTTGTATTATTCCCTACAGGTAAGTTAGGTAATCTTAAAAGAAATTAACCCCATGGTAAGTATTTATCCGCTCTCAGAGTGAGCTCCGCACATGTTCTTTGCTTTGTGCAATGGTTTCCCATCTCCATATTGTTTCTTTATAAGGGTATGAAGCCTGGTTGAGTCAGTCCATTTTTCTCTCAGCTTCTTTGACTTGTGATTTGCTTTGGCAATCTTAGTTGCACGGTCATGACGTTGTGAAGACAATGAACAATGTCATCGTGGTGCTAGAATTTAATCCATGGTAATGCAGAAGTAAATGACAGTTGCTTCCAAACTGGCATTTTGCATTAAGGTGACATTGAGAAAGGAACAATACTTCATACAGGTATGACATGCTATGGAGTGGTGGAAGAAGGATTGTATCTGGCTTTCTATCATACATGAACAAAGTCTTATTTACAGCTGAGTCAGTTCATTAGCTTGTAAATCAATCTGGAGCAAAGCTTGGGCTCACTCTTCAACATCTCTCTCAAGGCAATGCAACTGCCCTGCCATCTTATGGGACAACACGGAATAAGTATGAAAATCAGACCTCTTGCAGTGCTTTCCAGGAGATCCTGTGGTGATCTGAAACAAAGGACTTTAGTGAGGGATCACTAGGCAACCAGGCTACAATATTTAAAGTGTGATACCTTGTTCTGGCAGAAAATACTGTTCCCTAGCTAGGTTAGCATTCAGGAATACATCACACCTTCTTGCTTAATGCTTAGCCTCTTTGCAGAAACTTACCTTTATCAATGATTTAAGATAAGTTATTAGGGTTTTGCATGAGGAAGAGAGTGGCATGTTCCCTCATCCAAGTTCTGTTTGAGATGGTGATCTCAGGCAGCGGGCCGTGGCAAGAAGCTGGAGGTATGAGTACCTTAAAGTTCTGCATCTAGATTCACCATATTCATCTATTCAGGTCCATCCTTGTTTTATTGAGAACTTTTCACCTGCTATTTTTATGGTGTTTCTGATATTTCTAATTCTTATATTGAAAGAGATAGAAAACAACAATATCCTATTCACCTGTGTGCCACTCCTGTCTGCTGTCATACCTCCTCTCTCATTTCTTCCCAAGATAAAGAGATTGGGTATATTTGAGCATTCCTTATGCAAAAAATAGTTTGATACCTTTGTTGATCCTTGTCATCCTCTTCACGTCTTCCTCCTTACTACAGGTCTCCATAGGAGCAGTCAGCAGGAAATTTACTTTATAGATAAGTGTTTAATTGAACAGTAGAGCTTGTAAAGGTAAGAAAAAGGTCAGTTTGACTGAGGAATGCTGCCAAATATGTAAAGAGAACATGTCAAGTAGTCTTACAGATTAGCCCCAGTCTCTAAGGGGAAATTGCTCTTTCATCACCTGCTATTGTAATAATCAGAAATTTCACCCTCCACTTGAGAAAAGACTTGGTCACAGCTGGGGAGGTGCAATAAAAATTTTCTATTTTGAGCTATCAGCATTTCTTGATGAAAAAAAAGAAAAAAAAAGAACAAAATAAAGCAAATCACCACAGCAGCAACTGCTTGCTCACCTTGAGTCCTGCAGCCTGCCTTTGGGGGACAAGGATAAATGAACACCTTTCTTTACTTGGAAAGAGCTTTTTGAGATATTGCAGGGTTTTGATAAGATCATTCTAAATTTGATTTCTGTTGTGCTTGTAATAATAAACTGTGAAAAGAGCAGGAGGGAGAAAAAAAATCCCACCACAACCATCTGGCTTCTACAAAGAAACACTGCCCATGACATTTGTGAATACTCAGAGGTTAAGTGAGACAGAACAAACTTCATCATTTCCTGAGCACCTGTCAGAAGTGGGCTGGGTTAGGAAGCGGATGAGCAGGGTGGGGTTGATGGTTGCATAGGCTGAGATCCAGCCTCCCAGGAACTCATACTAGATGCTCTACGTGAAGGGGAGAGATGCCCCCTAATGGGGGATTATAGAATATTCCTATTTCTGAAATCCCCTTTTCTCCTAGTTCTGAAGGCTTGTGTATTCACTGAAGTGTGAGTCCATATTTCTCATCACCCCCTTTGGAGCCTGGAAAGGAAAAAGCAACCACAGAATATTACTGCTCAGTCAGACCTCTTCCATCTTCCTGACCTCTGTCCTCATTCAATCTGTGTTTCCCCTTCTATGCCTCTTCTAGGAAGATTGGCCAAAGCCTCTTTTGATGGAAAATGAAAGAAGAGAAGGGTTGTCCCTGTGGAATAGTAAACTTTTTACAGAGTACATGAAAAGTCATTGCCCTTTAGGATGCGTAATGAATGAGTGTGGGTGCATAGTGGGTCATACGATGGAGAGGAGCTATGGTTTAAAGCTGCAGCTGGTGTCTGTAATTTCTCAGGATGTCCTGTGGTTGTGGGTTCCCCAATGGCAGACATGGTTGGCCAGCTGATCCCAAATTAGGTACAACTGATACAGGTAGAGCAAGGAAGAAGCTTTGCATGGTGATGTAGAAAGTGGAAGGCATGAATCTCACTGTGGATGCTTGAGATTGGAGAGGGCTCCCTGGGACATACTCAAAAAGAGGACATTTTTACTCCCTTAAGATTTTTCATTGCCAAGCAACATGAAGGCTATTCATGCCCTGCTATATTTTGGCATCTAGAAAAGATCTTCAGATCTGTGCATTAACACAGAAATATGACAGTGCCTGAGTTTTGGCCTTCATAGCATATTGAAGCAGCACTCAAAACTACCTAGCAAGGACTCAGACACTTAGCAGAAGCCTTTCTTAATCCTGCATCTAGGTGAAAGCGAAATCTGTGTGAAGGAACTATTCCACCAGCCAGATGGATACATTTAAAGCACAACAAAGCTGAGTGATGTGAACATGAACCTACTGTCTCTAAGAAATTTAGTATCAACACAGAGAAAATGATTATAGATTTTAGTCTTGCATCTCATGTCTTATCATGTACTGAGTTAATCCAGACAGCAGGCAGGTAAATCAGCTCACAGATTAAGGAATCCAAGTGTAGGTTGTGTAATACAAGTGTTTCTGGGTATTGGGTGTCCAGTCTCCACTGAGCTCAGTGGAGGTGCAAAGTTCTGCTGAGATGCCCATGCTCATGGCTCATGCTGTCCAAGTTGATCTCATGGACCCTGTCTGGCCTTCATTTGGCAGCAAAGAAGGACACAAAGGTCAGATACCCTACTGTGTCCAAAATGGCACTAGAACAACATACTTGTACCTCCTGTTTCATAAGTCATGGATCCTAGAGAGCAATTCAGCTCATCTGTGTGTCAGCTACTGTGTTTGATTGACTGATTTGCTCTCCAGGGTTCATTGACTCTTTTGAATGGATCTTCATTGGCTATAATGGAAGCTTACTCATCTAGTGCACATTGTAACACCTGTATGTAGACATGTATCTTAATCTGTGAGCTGATGATCACCCTTGGTGACATTATAAAGCCAAACATTTATTTCCTATCTCCCTTTCTAGCCTCATAGGAAATTGCAGACAGATTTTTCCTGCTGGTGTTCTCCAAAAAGAGAACAGATATATAGAAACCACACAAAAATAACAAGCCATTAGGGAGATGTATGTCTGCAACATCTCAGGGGCTGAGTTCAGCTGGTATGAAACGTATAGCTTGCAAGGGCTTGCTCTGTACTGGCCATAGGCTCAGGAAGGCAGCAGCTGGGGGACAAGGAAGTGCTATTTACTCTGAAGCAGGACAGCTCAAAGCCTGTGAGAAATAGATGGTAGCAGCTCTTAGCCTTGCTGACTTTCATTTGGACAAAACGTCATCAAGAGCTGCTCCTGCTCAGGAGGTGAGTCCAGGATTCCTTTTGGCTGGACGTATACTAATAAATTAAGTCGCACCAGGGTATATTCCAGAGCCTTGATCATCCGTATTTTTAAATTCTTAATTTTGGTCTCTGGCATGTTTTTGGCCTGTGCCAACTAGTGCTCACCCAGATGATTCTTGGGTGTTAGTGCAGGTCAGAGAGCATTCTCAATAGGCAATTTGGATGTGGCCACCTTGTTTGGGAGGATAAGAGAGATTAATAGTGTGGATGTGACCAGGTCCTGCCAACTGGCATCAGGACAAGAGAATGGGCCCTGGCACTGTTAATTTTACTATTATAGCTGTAGCCTTATGTCCAGATGGCATAAAGAGGATGCCAAGACTGGTTTTGAGTGGTTGCCCAACCTTCCTGGAAGACTGGAAATAAAGCACTGGTTTTAAAAGAGCTGGAAGCCTTCTCTCTGTGGACACACGGCAGTCCAAGGGCAGATGATGCTGCTGTGCAGACAACCTTTACTGCTGCTTCTCCTCTGGGTCTCCTAATTCCTCATGTTGGTTCTTTACGTGGAATGAGGAGTGGCATTTGTGAACTCCTTAGATATAACTTTGGACAGAGTGGAAATCGTTGGGTACCACCAGTGATTTGAGCAATATGGACGGTCGCTGCACTCCTAGGTAGTTACTGCTGGGGTTCTCAACACATTTAAACCCGGGTGCTTTTAAGTTTTCTTCACTCTAAGCGGGCTTCTTCTGCGACATATTCTGGAAACAGGCACTTCTGCCTCATGGCTCTATATGTTTTTCTCCACTGAAGACCTTAGGTGACCACCTCTTAGACTACATGTAGTGTGGTAAGTGAAATGGGCCAGCGATCCTTCTTAGAGTCTAAGGGCAAAGGGCTCAACATGTTTCTCATCCACGTGGCTAAACTTGCTTCTTCCTCCAGTGAGGTGCTGCTGGAACAGTCCCAGGCTAATCCTGTTCCCTGAATGGTGCTTGGGAATCTGCAACAATACTCGTTTGCCCAGGTCAGAACTGTCCTTGGACTGTGCTACCAGTTAAACAGTGTGGTTAATCCTTGGCTAGTTTCTAAGCCTACGCCCAGCTCCCATTTAATTTGCTGGTATAGACATGACCTCCATTTAATTTGCTAGTATAGACATGACCTTAGACTCTTAAGTTACAGCACGTAAATACTACCCTACCTTCCATGAAGAAAGAACATATTATTTATTGGAAAAATGTTATTCCATGTCCTTGGAGGTATTTTTACAAGACATCCAGAAACTGTGAAAACAACAGGAATCCAACATGCATCGTTTTAAAGATCAGCCCTGCAAACATTCTCTTATCTGGATTATTTTTTTAAATGTCTCCGTCTTGGAGCGAAGCAATGAGATTCATCTTCCCTAATGAGGTGCTCTGATATCTGTAGAAATTTGTACAGCCTTTGTATTATTTCACTCAGAACACTATGGCTTAGAGAGTGGCTCTAAATTTGTCCAGCATTTAGGGGCCCTGAAGAATAACATAGGTCTTCTATAGGCCTCAGATCCCTTGAGCGAACTGTGATTATGGGCTTGATAATAATCCATCCACGGTGTATCTGTCTAATGATAGGGTACATTTGGAAGGAAAATTATATGTAATTTTCCTGCAGCGATTCTTATTTTTCTGCTAAATTTAGGATATCAAGAATCATCATAGAGGAAGACCACACTCAATTTCAGAGGAACCAATCCAGATTCATATTGGTGGAAGAAAGAGCAATGCCAAGAAAAAAGAAAAAAAATAATCTATGATTTTGCAGTTCGCTTAGTTGCTGTCTGTAGTCTCTGGCCGCTATAGTTGTTTACATAGGAGGTCAATTCAATTATTCAGATCCGTGACGCAGACATCTTCAGTAGTATTCATTCATAAACTGGTGCTGCGTCTTTGGTTTATTTCTCCTTAATTCCATCCTCCTTGTGTGAAAACAATCAAGATACGAAAAGGTCAAAGAGAACCAATCTGTTTTGGCAAAGTAATATGTTATCCAGGAGGTGACAGTAACTTACCTTTGGAGAGTTTCCATGATTCCCAGAATCAGTCACATATTGTTTCTCGTAGTACTGGAGTTTATTCGGAGATGGCATGGCACAAGAGGAGTCCCTAGGCACAGATGACACCAGGACAGTGTCAACACAAGGCAAGACAAACAGCAGATGAATTTAAAACTGCTTCTCAGCCTGTTATGGCTGAGAATCCTTACTCTGTTGCACATTTTCTGGTTTCCTGGTCTTTGGCCTGCTCTCTGGTCCTCATCTCTGGATATCTTAGCTCCTTAGCCTGTATATTTTATCGTATCTCCAGCTAGAGACCTAAACTGCAAGGCAAGATGATTGACTTCATCATCACTGAAACAAGATCCTTCTGTTTAAAGCTGCTTCGTTTTCCTCAGGCACAAGAAACTCCAGGAAAGGCTGGCATGAGATCCAGTGATTTTGGCAAGCCAGTTGGGATTGAATCAGAAAAAAAAGCTGGTTTGTGAAATCTACTACAAGTCAGCTACAGGAAAAAAAGAAATAGCATTTTTCCAACTGTCTGAAGCAATATTTTTCACAAAATGATGGTTTGTCAGCATTAAATCTGTCTAGCAATGTAATGGCTGGTTTGATGGATGAACAAGGACAGGTCTTGCACTTAAATCTAGTCTAATAGAGACCATGTAGAAAAAGTATATCAGTGAATGTCATAGCAATTTCTATCCAATAGAAAATATTGCAAATCTTTGCAATCTTTGGGGAAAGAGAAGGGAATTAAAACACTTCTTTTTTCCTAATCAGAACTAAAACTTGCATTTGAACCCCCCCCCCCCCCCCCAAAAAGAGATATCTCTAAGTGGGCAGAGTTTCTTGTGTTCACAAAGTTTTTTCATATTCTCCTCCAAAGCTGGTAAATTTTGGAGAAACCTCAGTCTCTGAACTTCTATTCATCTTGGCTTCACACAATTGCTTAGAGGACAGCAAAGGTATCTTGGCACTGAAGAAGCCAAGAAAGCCAAGAAAGCCGTGATAGACATCCATGGAGACTGACAGCTTAGGAAATAAGCAAGGAGCAAAGGTACCAGGCAGCTTCTGCAACACCAAGCCTGGGTCCATTGCTGAAACAAGGCAATAGTTTCATAGCATCTTTTCTGCTTGGAGAGCTGGAAAGTTGGCAGCCTGAACTCTGGGTTGGATGTTACATGGGTGACTGTGATGCCAGATTGCCTGGGAAGGTGGGCTGGCATGAAACCAGCTGACTAACCTGACTGCCTGGTCTCCACTGATGGTCTTGAAGAAGTGATCACATTCCTGCAGAACATTACAGTATTGCACAGGCAGCATTTTCCAATAGAAAACTCCTGCCTGAGAAACTTGGACCTGCTCTACAATGACAAGAGCAGGCTGAAGTCTTGGATGCCTGGTACTATACTGAGTTTGAGCATGGTCTTCACTTCTTACCACTAGCCTGCTTAACAGCAAGGCTGCAAAAAAACACAAGCAATAGCTTAGTGCTAAATTTTTAATAGTGTAGGGTTTTTTGTTTTTAACCCCTCCTAGTAGAAGGAGACACCCTGGGCAAAAGTGCTATGCCAACATTTAAACAATCTGGGGTCAATTTTCGGCTTGCCACAATCTTTCTGTGCATCTTTGGGCAAGTGCTTGCATCTGTGTCTGTGCCTGAGTTACCCACCACTAAAACGAGAGACTTGGGTGTTTCAGTACTGTGGTAGGCTAGGCTGGATGTAGTTCCCATTTCCTTCAGGAAAAAAAAGAAGAAATAAAAAAGTATACCTATGTGGGGAGAAGAGGGGCCTGCCAGGGAAGTACTGATCAGTAGGGAAGAAGACGCAAGCTTGTGGAAGAGACACAAGCTATGGAGAGAAGGAGAAGGGAGAGAGGTAGGAGAAGAGGAAGAAATTCAGGTGTGAAGGGTCCATGTAGGTGTCCAGTTCAGCCCACAAAACCCAGGAGCTGCTACCACACAGTAACAGAGCAGATAGCTGTCTGACATGTTGGCCAGAGTTAGCATAAATCACTCCTCTTGACCTCTCGGCTGGATCTGTTGAGTCACTTGGGGCTCTTTGTCCCTTGTGTTCCCGCTGTCCTCTTGTTCCCACACAGTCACTAGGGTTATGTCCCTCTGCCACCAAAAACACCCTCCGCAAGCCTGGAACTGCTCCCAGGTCACCGTGTCACGAAGATGCAGAGGGACAGAAATTCCGGTTGTCCTCGGTGAGGAATGGCCTCCTGCCTTCCCCATGCCCCAGCAGCGCTCTCCATCCCACGCGATGGGAGAAAGGTGAGCTGCTCCATCCACACCTGTCCAGTGCTAAAACACAAACCAACCTTTAAGTGTGAAGATTTTCTACACTCACCCACTGCAAGAAAAGGAGACAGATGAGCAGGTCAGCAGGTGACATGTGTCCCAGCAGCTCAGATTTATGGGCCAGTTAATGCATCTTGGAGGACTGTCTGCCACCTGCTGTCAGTGCTGCTATTTTTGTGTGAAAGTGCCATAACACTTAGTGACCTGAGTGGTATTCTTCAATTACAGCTTCTGGAAGCTAGTGACCTACCTCGTAAAGGGTGGGATTCATCAATTGGTGGGAAATGCTCTAAAGTGCGGGTGGACTTCGTATTATTTGTTACCTCCTATTATTTGCTTCATTTAATGTGCATCCTGGCCAGTGCCAAATTATGCTTCCAGCTGTGACTGGAGCTAATTTCCCTTATTCTTGGGGCTTAGGTACTGGATGGAAGAGTGGGTCCTAACAGCTTTGTGGATAAAGATAAGATTTAAATTGCAGCACAGTATTAAATAATTGAACATTATATGGAAAAATGTTATTTTTATTAGGGATCATGCAGCGCGTTCAACAAAAAACAGGTCCAAAACTGAGAGAGAAAACAGAAGACTGGAATAATAAGAGTGCAGTGAATTGAACAACTAAATTTCTCTTTGCTGTAAAATATTTTTGTGATACTATTGGTATTAACTTCTATGAATTTAGATTACCCAGTTATCTATTGCTTCATCAAAACTGGTCTTTTACAGCTGAAAACAGCTTTGTCAAGCTCGGAAGTTCCTCCGATAGTGCTGAATGTTGTTCAACATACATTTCACAACATTTTTTTTGTTTTAAAGTATTTTGTTCTGTTTTAAATAACCAAAAATGGAGCCTTTTACCAGCAGTTTGAGGGTGGGAAAGAGGGTCCTACTCCTGTTAACTAACAGATCTGGCATTCTGGCTTTAGTTAAAGTGTTCTGCATGGTAGCAGCATTCAAAGACTTTCATTCGAAATCTGCTTGAACAATCACTCTACAAGCTGTTATGTTCTCAGGACAAAGATGTTTTTTGGCCACGGCTGCTCAAAACAGGAAGCAGAATGAGGCAACCCAGGAAATGTGGTATACTTCGTTTCTGCCTTTGGTCTCACCACATGGGCTCAGGCTGGTGAGAATGGAGCGGAGGGAGGGAGGGTTTTTGCCACCTCCCCACGCGGAGGTGCAAGTGTCTCAGATGAGCACATCCGATAGCGGATGCTGCTGACCACATCCTTCCTGTTCCCTGAATCACTATCTGCAGGCTGTACTTGGTGTTTCCTCTGCCACAGGCGATAAAGCCAGCAGAGATGCAGCCAGCTGCCCTGTGCAAGGGGGGCAGACACCCATGGGGCAGCAGCCACTCTGGTGGCATCTCCCTGCAACCTAGCAGCTCTCCCACAGTGGGGTGGCAACCTTTTTCCTACAGTCTTCATCCAGAGTGGTGACTGTAGTGCAAATGCTTACAATGTGGAGAGTATTTACAGATATTCACTTCGAGTTTCAGAAATGAAGGAAGTGTTAGACTGAATGAATGTCAGTCTTGTGGTCCCACGAGCCCACATTCCTCTCTCTGACAACACCCAAGGGAGAATAGTTCACACAAAGATGATACAGAAACTTAGAAGTAGGCAGCTGTGGCACAGTATGGGATCCCTCAACAACCTTGAGTCCGGTGTTTGCTTTTAGCATTGGTAATTGGAGGTCTGATTGCTCCTGTGCTCTATGTATGGTAGAAAGGGTCTGCAGGTGGTTACGGCTATGGGTTGGACTTCAGCCTAAGGGGTGTCTCCTCTGCCTGCCAGTTCCTGCCATGGGATTGCTATGGTAAAGAGTCCCTTAGCCAGGTCTTGGCATTTTTGAAATGTCATGGGCTTCTCCCACACATTCTGTTAAAATCGGTGATTCTGCACCTCTGAACTTGGCCACTTCAGTTCTTGGTTTCCCAATTTTACGCCTTGCTGTGCACTGCAGAAGCACTCCAGATATCTCAACATTAGTTGTCGGTGCTTTTGAACCTCTAATGAGCAAGCAGCTCCGAACAGCTGGGGAGAGGAACTTTTGCACAGTTGACTCAGAATTAAGATATTTACCAATGCTCTTTAATGCTCCTTTCTGGTCCAGACTTGAGTAAAAATTCAGCCTAGAAGAAATACAACCTGTTAATGGTCTTTTGGAAACAACCCATCCAACTCATTAAGCAGGACTGGACTTAACTGGCTTGAAATAAATAAATGATATACTAATAAATAAATGATATACTGGGGAATCAATACAGCGTGCCTGTAGGCAAAAGCACAGATTTGATAGTTCCCTTACCACATAATATATGCACAACATTATCAGAAATAACATATTTCCCAAGTGGCTTTAAGGGACATATGGAGGAGGTCATTTTCTCTGGAGGCACTATTTTCTTGATAGTGTCTATCAACTGCTACTGCACAGGCAAATAGCTGATTAACTGGCAGATGTAAACAGCTCTCAAATATTTTGCCTGTCAGTGTTTTTGACTTATGTGGCATTTGGTCACTCAGTGTTCACCTTTGAAGAACGTAAAGACGGTGGAATGAAGGGAGAGTATTCTCCTGGAAGGCAGACCATCTCTCCTCAGCCACTTCTGCCAGCAATGATTAAATGGACTACCAGAATGGACTACTGATCATCTAATTAGCTCAGTCCAGGGTCGGTAGGTCTGATTTTACAGGGAAGGAACTAAAATGGATGAAACTGGCTGTGGATAGAGAAAAACGGATCTGAGTGCCTGCTATCCTCATCCTTGGGAGACCTGGCTAGCCAGCTGAATGTGGAAATTGAGAAGAGATTCAATATCAAATCCATTCTCTGGAGGTGCTTGGCTGAACCTTGACTGCATGGAAGAAATGGGATTTTTAAATGACCTTTACTTTTTTGCAAAAGATGGGGCTTGCTGGGGGCTTGGGTCACCTTAACTTGGAAGATACTAGGTGTTGGAAGCCAGGAAGGAAAGGGAGGTAATTAAAAAGGCTAGCAAGCACCAAAATAGCTTAGTTGAGGACTATGTTTAGAGATTGTATCATCCTGAGTAAAAAAGTGTAGCTTGTTTAGAATCACAAATTCCTTCTACTACGTGGGATTCAGCCCCAGGGCATTTAGTAAGCAAAAGAATGATTTGGGTATTTTTATGTTTTAGATGGGAGGGAGCAAAAACTTACTGCAAAGGGAAAGGGAGAAAGTCACTTTGTCTAGAAGATTGCTGTAAGGCCTTTCTTTTTTTAAGCTTATATGAAGTTTATTTCCTTTTAGAACACATCCTCTCTTCTTGTATTTAAAAAAACCGCAGAGACTTTTGTCTCCAGGGAATCATCTTTTCATACTAGCCAGGATACAATGCATCAAAAAATAGAGCAAAACAGAAGAGAAAAAGCAATGGTTTGCCAGGATTTCAAAATGCTCAGGATCACACAAGAGAAAGCTGAAGCAGCCTGGATGTTGCTATGTACCTGAGACACCTTGGTTAAGCGTAACGAGTTGGTGAAGTCGTCATACCAGCTGTACCAGTGTTTTAAGAGTATGCTGCATATTCACTGTGCATGGATCCGGAGCCATTAGTTTCTACTTTTTGCAGGCACAGTGAACACCTGGCCCTCACCTTGAGAAGCACAGGAAAGGAATGATGTGTAGGAAATGGAGAGGGAAACAGAGCAAGGAAAATGCTGCAGGAAAAATGAAGGCAAACATCTTCACTTGTTTGGAATGGAATGGTCAATAGTCTTCCGAAGGTTTTCTAAAGATTTCAGTCTGCAGCCCTGCAAGATTTATTAGCTCAGGTGCTCTGTCCCCAGCCCTCACCACTGCCGAGATCCCGTCTGCCACCGATACTCCGAGCTGTCTGGATGCTCCAGTCCTGCCAGTGCTGACTGAAGAGACCATGTCCTGCTGCAGTCTGATGTGCCCTAGTTACCATGTCGGTGAGAATATCTCTGAGGAAGCATAAAGAGATGTCCTGTAGTTGTGAGCAGAGCTCTTGATACCTTTTCCCAGTATTCCCACCCCTGAACATCCACCCATTGGACATCTCCTGCCTCGCTTTCCAAAAGATGCTAGGATCCAGGCAAACAATTTGATTTCTGGCCTTCTGGTGTCACAGCCTTCCAAAGTCCCATTTTTTCTGTCATCAGCAGGGGTGATCAATTATTCTTATTAATAGGAGAAAATGGAGGCTTTTCCCCTCATCACACAGATCCAAGAAAAAGGACCATAAGGAAAGTCCTGGTACTACAACACACAAAGCTGTGAGGAAACTGCTTTTCCTCCCTTGGGCCTGAAATAAGAGACTCAGACAGCTCCTTTTTCCCCTTTCAATCTCCTCTTCCATTTTCAATCAGAGGAATGCTTCTTCACTTATTACCCTTAAACCCAAGTGGCCAGGGAACAGCTCCAAAAGACTCATCTGCTTGTGGAAAAGACAAAGACTCTCCAAGGCTGGAGATGTGGAAGCCCCGAAGTGTCATTCAGAAAAGGCTAGTGGTACTTGAAAGATTGATTTTTGTCAAGCAAAGCTAAAAATTATATGTGCCTTGCTGTTTCTTCTGGGAGGTGAATCCTGCTGGCCTCTCAAGTACATAGTGCATTTACGCCAGAAAACATATACCTGACTAAGGTCCATGGAAAATGTCCCTCAGAGAGAGAAATAAGGCTTGAGGAGAAACGTTGCCTCTGGCTCTACAAGCTGGGTGGTTGCCCCTTGCAGTGAAAGCTGAAGTGCGGTAGTGGGATGTAGATAACTCCAGCTTGGTGAGGACTGTACACACTTCTTTAGGAGGCACAGCTTTTCTCCTACAATTTGCCAGATCCCTTGTCACAGGAGCCAGCTGGTTTCTCAGGATTAAGGTCTCTGCCTTCCTCCACCAGGTGCTCTGTGCTCCAGCTTGTGGTGCTTCAGAAAGAAAATGTTGGTAAGTTATACTCAACCAGACTAATTTTCCCTCAACCAAACCCACCTCTAGGGTCTCTTGAAGAGATTTCTCAAGTGTTCTTTCTCTTTCCATTTCCCATTCACACATCTAAATGCTGATAGGGAATATTAATTCACTGGATGGGCTACTAGCCTCAGGGGAACAATTTTTCCTGCTGCCTCCCACATACTATGACTGAGGTCATCATCAGCACCAAAAAGGAGAATGAATGATGGTACCTTGTTCTGATTTCGATATTGGTTTCAGGGTTTGTGTGTCCCACAAGGTAGGGTTTTATACAGTAATATTAAGCAATGAAACCCGTCTCCCATGGGTTTCTCAAAACCCCAAACATTAGGCATGGCTGGACTTCATTATGACCTTGTCCTGCTTGCTGTATAAACAGGGAGGTTTTGGCTAACAGGTTGTCTGTCTGCCTGGGTTGCCTGTCTTTTGACAACTGCTATGCATTGGCTTTGAACCTCAGAGGAAGTTCTAAAAATCAGCAGGCCGTAATTCTGTTGTTTGGGGGAGTGTTGGAAAATCCTGATTGCTATTCAGCTCAGAGCTCTGAGACACAGTGGGGAAACTCTGGCATTTTAGGGCTATGATAGAAAAACAGTTATCAGGTATAATTTATCCTACCTCAAGGAGGGAAAAATAGATTGGATGACCTCTGAGGTCCCTTCCAGCCCTCTTTTTTCTAAACAGCCTTTGCTGTGTGGATGGATGCTGTGTTCAACACTGGAAATGCTTAGTGGGAACCTTGCTGGCAGGATATAAAGTCTGCACCAGCCCTTAGCAAATCCAGCAAAGCACCGCACAAGGGAGCTTATTAATCGGAGTGACTAAATGCCAGATTATTATCATATTTGTCTGCAAGCACCTGAAAGGTCATTTTTTCCTTTACAGACTTTGTATTTAATTTTAAAATTGTATAAAGTGGATATTTAACGAATTTTCTGAAACTGATCCAAATCCCATTAAAGTCAGGGGAAAACTTTCCTCTCAATTTCAGAATTTCAGTGAGCTTCGAAAAGGCCCCTCTGTGTTTTCTTGTGATAAATATGCTGACAGCACATGCCTGATGCTAGCAGAATTGCAATGCTCTAGCCTTTTTGTGTGACAACTGTGAATATTTCCTTCATAATTATGATGCACAGTCAGCTTTGCTATCTCGTTATAGCATTACTCATTTGTATATGGCTAGTCATTTCTGTGTCCTTTTTTTTTTCCCCTCCAGATTTCACTTTGCATTGCTTTCATCGTTATGACTGCAGATTATTTCTAACCACCTTAAAGCCAGGAAAAGAAACAAATCATCAAAATACCTTAATTGAGCATAACAAGAAGTCAAGCATCAAATCTACTGTCTCTTATAAATGTGGTACCTGAAAGAAGAGGTTTCAAAACACCAAAATCTCTAATAAAAACAAGAACAAGAAGAAATTTGAAAGCTGATATGACTCAGTACAAGCCTATCAATTCCAAACCTTCTGGAGCCTCAGGAGGATTTGATCAACAGGCAAAATATAAAACCTGAGAGAAAGAAGATTCAAGACAATTTTTGGGTATCAGTCTCTGGGGTCAATTGGAAAACCAGAACTGGACATTTTTCTCATTCCCATTTTTCCCATTTTCCGATTTTCCCGTTTCCCATACCTAGCAGTGGTAGGTATGCATCAATTTTAACACTACCTCCAGAATCCTTATGAGAGACATGGGTCATCGCCTTACTCTGGTTCATCCCCGAGCAGAAAAACACTTAAAGTTAAATAAGCGCGTATTCTCCCTTATGAATTAGGGACCTAATTGTCTTCTGTCCTACTTATTTTAACCTCCTGCTCCATCTGACACGATGATCCAGGCTTTGCCTTTACGAATGATAAAGACATCTTTGTTCTTTTTTGGCATGCAGCACTTTTGCGGGAGTAAATAAACAAGGGAATAAACTCACTTTTTTGGTATTCCAGGCCCACCACATGGAGCTGTAAACCATCAGTTGCCCAAATTGGAAGACAAACTTTGCTTACCGCTGCTCACCCTTGACCACGCAGTTGGAGATACAGACAAATCCACAGCGGTGCCAAGCATTACGGCTTCCTGAATTGTAATGAAACAGGAATAAAGCTCCTGCAATCAGTTGTGCCTTCAGATAATCAGCCTGTTGGATGCCTCTTTGCTTTGAAAGAGTGCAAAGATACTTGCTCTGGCTTTAACTAAGCCAAGAGCAGGGTAGCAACGTCTGTGCACGCTTCTGCTGGAGGGAGTTATCCCCGCTAAAAGGGGGGAGAAAACTCCCTCTTGAGGAAACTTGATGAAGTCCCTTGAGGAAACCCCTGTTCTAGGTGAAAACAGAAATTGCACCTTCCTTTGGAGTGCCTCTGATGGCTCTATGTGATGAATCTCCTGCTTTCCTCTGCCCTGTGGACTGATGCAGAAAAAATGACTTTAAGGAGTAATAATGAATGAGAGGGGAAAAAAAATCCCTGTCTGTTGCAATTTTTTTTTTTCTTTTTCCATAACGACTGCTCTGTAAATCATAGTTAACTGGGCACTACTTCAATTAAGAAAATATATACAACTGGTTCAATCATACCAGGAAGAAAAAAAAAAATCAAACCAGGCCATCCCAAACAGATATTCCCCCCTCTCCAAAGAAAACTTTTTGTTTTTTTCTGTAAAACTACAGTACAGTTCTGAACTTTTAAAAATAATTGAGAGACTGGAGGAATTCAAACCAAAGAAAACTAATCTGATCTTAATAGTTCCCACTGTTTATTGACTTATTTAAAAATAAAGAACCAAACCAAAAAACAGAGGAACACTTCTTAATGAGGATTATCAGCTGTGCTGAATTGGTCCAAAGAAGGTGGAGCTCCGGAGGAAAGGAAGGTTTGTGCTTTCTTTTTCTTTTTTTTGCCAAGAGAGCATCAGTTTTCTGTATTTAAACTTGTTATTTCACCATTCTTACAAAAATCATGCCATCAGCAAATTCTTATTTCCTTGCATCATTTTATTTAGAAAGAACCAGTCCCAGCAAGTAATTCCTACACTACATCCTTAGGATTATATGACTATCCAAGACATGATGCCTACAACCGTGATGATTCCCAGTCTGTGTTAGTTCATATTTGTGGCTGCGACTTCCCATGATTCTGTGGTTTTGATCAGTTTCTTAAACACCAATTAAACTTCTACAATCCTCATGGAGGAAAAAAAAAGAAAAATCTTGAAATATCTATGTACACGTGTTTGTGATTTATCAGTGCAACGAGTAATTTGCAGCCAAAGTTTAAGATGTATAAAAATAGACTGAAGCACAATTTGATTATACATCTATAACTCCTAATGTAATAAGCACCATTCTGTTCCCTTAAGGTTGCTATTTTTTTTGCTGTACTGATGGCAAAAATCTTCTCTTTAGATAATTATGTCTATAGTGCTGAATGCTGCTTATTCACACTTCATGCCTAGCCACTGAGTTTGTACTGCTACCTGCTATTGCCGCTAAGCTTTGGAAAACCACCCTGCCATTCTATTTCCCGTGATTAATCATTAAAGCAAGGATAAACACTGAGATTTTTCAGAAAAAGAACTTTAT
The DNA here is from genome assembly GCA_003342895.1 of Casuarius casuarius. Taxonomy (NCBI): domain Eukaryota; kingdom Metazoa; phylum Chordata; class Aves; order Casuariiformes; family Casuariidae; genus Casuarius; species Casuarius casuarius. The sequence continues at coordinate 2,509,256 of PTFA01000154.1, read as the reverse complement.
GTCAACGGAAAGTTTTGCTCAGGGTTCTTGAAGATTGCTCTTCTGTTCTAATGATTAGGAAGTTTCTTTTAAAATCTGGCACGATTTTACCTGTAATTTTAGCTGATTCCACAACAATGGTCTTTAAATAAATAAGAAGGTTTTTTTTTCCCTGTGAGGGAAACATTTCATCTCTACATCCCAAATGACCAGGACCAGGTTTAATTTGCTCTCCAGTTTTCTCAGGTTTCAAGGAACTGTTACATTTCATTTTTATTTTTAGGTTACAAGAACTCTTTTTCAAGCCCAGAAATGTTTACAATATAATAAACAAAGTTTAGGAGGAAAAGAAACAAAGCTTCCTGCTACAGATTGGAAAGTGAGTACATGTTCCTCAGAACAGTAAGTGATCAAAAACCAATTCTTGTGTTATTGAAGTCAGATACTTTATTGATTTTAAGATATAACTTATCTTTAGCTGGAAGTTTCTACCTGGCAACTCTGGAAGACAATATTACTGTCTCTGAGAATTTCTTAAAAACTTAAAACTTTATCACATGTAATTACATCAGCATACTCTGGCACATAGAAATTAAGGGTGGGAACAAACATGCAGATTAGAATGTCTAATTTAGGTGATTATATGTGTGTTGAGTAGCTAATCTGCCATTAGAGTTAATGGACATTTGGGAACGATGTGATTGCTCATATGTAGAAATCCAGTTCCATTTGAAATGCCCTAGATGATCCCACCTGAGCACTGGCTCTTGGTCCAAACCTCTGATGTTAAGTAACTGAATTAAACCGTCTGTGCCAATGGGGACATGCAGATCTCCTGAGTCTGGAATGTGGCTTGTGGCTGCCACACCATCTGCTCTTTAGATGACTTGATTCTGGCAGACATTTTTTACTGCTCACTTACAGACACAAAAAGTTGCTAACACATCACCTTCTTGTGCTTTAAATTTGTATACTCCTTAATTCTTCTTGCTCCCTTTTTTATTAGACCCATGTTGTTAGTGATTCTTTATGCAAACAAAACTGCAGAGGAAGTCATTTTATTTTGTGTTGCCCATCCTGGATAGCTCTTATATTTTATGATTTAATCACTTTTTAAAATGAATCTGCTTTGCATTACAGCTGAAAGCTGATGTATATCAAGCAGAGGCTGTGCAAGGGTATGTAATGAGATGCATTTCAAGCATCTCTTGGTCTGTGCATTAGTTGAAATGTCTCCAATGAGTTCATAAAAGCAAGGCTGCACCTGTAAGCAACTTCCCAGCCATCTGGACAGGATCCTGGCAAATGTGCTCTAGGTGCCCCTGCCCAAGCAGGGGCGTTGGACTAGGCAATCTCCAGAGGTCCCTTCCAACCTCAACCATTCTGCGATTCTGTGCCTTGGATCACCTGTTGCCACCAGTGCTGGCTGGCTCAACTGATCTCAGCAGACACTGCAATTTCACTTTTGCCGCCTTTGTCCAGACATATCCACAAGGGGAACTCACACAATATTTTTTCTGGGTGGAAGCAACAGCCTGAGACCTTCCTGCCTTACTTACTGCCCCATTCTTCCAGTTAGTAGTCCAGACCTACCTGAAGAACCATGCTGCAAATCTTACTGGGGAGACTATGTGCGTTAAAATAACCCTCCAAAGTGAAGGACAAAAGTTTGATATGAGCCAAGATTTTCTCCTCAGTGGGTTGCACCAGTACACACGAGGTTAGCATTCCACAAACACTGAGTTGGCATTGTTCTGGTTGAAAATAAGTGGGTGATTTATTTTACATTTTTGGACACCTACCTGAGAACGGGAGGGATCAGCCTTCTGGGTCTGATTCTGGAGAGAGCCTCGAGGGACTAGCCCAGAGCTGTTAGATGGCTACCACTAACCAAGATGAATTTCATGCACAGCATCAGAAACATGTCACTTGTCAAGCTGTAGCAGAATTTGGTTCCAAAGAGCATCAGAAAGCATTAACATTCTCATCGCACCAAGGATTTAAGAAGGGGAAAGGAATGAACAGAGAAAAAGATTTTTTTTTTAATGTCCTAAATAAAAGTGGACTTGCCAAATATTGACTTGGCTCATAAAGGCACTTAAACTGTTTAAGCAGCTGCCAGAAGAGAGCTGGAGGGGAAGAGTTCCAGCTATCAGTGGAATGGTAATAGGATACAGTTTTAAAAAGATAATTTCTAATTTTTAAAGCCAGAAAGTAAAACTGAGAATTTTATTTGAACTCACTAAGACCACCATGCTTAATAATTTCTATCAAGCCCCAAACTCGCTGTTCTTTGCTGTGTCATCACTTTGACAATGGCACCCTCCCCCTTCTCCCTCTCCCCCCCAGCTTTCAAATGATGAAGAATCTACCACACTTAACCCCAGGTAAATATGATGACTGCAGGAAAGTCCTAAGAGGCAGGCCTGGATTTAAATAACACATGACCCCAGCCAAGATAATGGATATAAACTGAATTTAATAAATTTGAAATAAAATAAATTTGGAAAAAAAAAATCTTACGACATGTGACTATGCTATTCTGTCACCTCTCAGTTCACGTTTTCTATCTTCCAGGCCACAGTGAATCCTGCAGCCTCACAGGAATGCGTTACTCTGGATCAGCTCCTCCATGGATATTGTCCATGGACAAGTTCTTAAAACGCAGTAGTGCAAGGAAATTCAAGTTGCCCTATTCTAGCGGGAAAGTGGTCTAAGCTTCCTCACCAAGGTGTCCACTCATAAGCAGTTACCAAAGAGCTTCTGGCAGCTGATGGGGTGGAAGGCCAAGGAAAAGGGGAAGGACCTCTGAATCAATGGACCCAGCTACTCACTTATGTTTCTTATACCTCTTGCAATCTGGCTAATAGCACAGATTTCTGAACAGTGAAACAGTCTCCTAGAGATGGGATAGAAGAGCTCAAGTTCAAGTGCTCTGAAAAAGGGTTATACAAAACATTAGAGTACATGTTGCACAGAGAAGTACCAACAATGTAAATCAAGCTGAAGTGTATAACAAGGCTTTTTCATGTTTGTTTTAATTTGAAGTACAACACTCGAAACTGAATAAATTTAAGAAAGTTAATTAATCCCTTCCACCTTAATTTATTTCACAAAAAAGATATGGAACATTTCTTGGAGCTCAGTGCCCAGATGAATTCATTGCTGTTGTGAGATGTGAGCTAAGACCAGTCAGTCTGACCCTAACTTTTGGCAAACTCTTCCGAATAAACCTCAGCAGCCATGTGCACTCACTCCTAAAGAGATGTCTGAGTATTGGAAGCACCCTGTTACATGGCCTTAGATATTTCATTAGGATACTGTTCCTTACATTCCAAATGGAAAAGGAACTGAAGCAGTACCATGAGGAAGATCCTTCGCATGATACTTTCAGCTGGAGTGGGAATAGGAGTCACTGAAGCAGCAAGATTTTGATATTGCAGATGCAGACCCAACTGATTAGGACAAAGCACATGGTTAATCTACCAGTTGTTCTATATCTCTTCCAGGCTGGATTCTCTGGACATTTTATTACTTAAATACTTGTTCTATTTATCAGAGCCAAACTGCTTGCTGTTAGATAAGACTATCATCTCTTGGCTGGCAGACAAACAGCTGCAGCTATGTAAACATCTGGTGCCCCAAAGGCAGCAAGAACAGAGTTGTTGGTTGTGAGAGTGAGCCTTTTTCCACATGTCCAATTGACTTGCTGGACAGCCTCGTGCCTAAGCATCTAAGAACTGCTATGCTTAGCCAGGCCAAAGGTCTGTCTTGCCTGCTAGTCTGTCCTAAAAGTGAACGCGTAGGGAAAGAGTAGAAGAAACAGGGAGTGTATCTGGAATGACTTCTCAGGATCTGTCATTCCATGGCTCAGCAACTTCCTGTGCTGGAAGCTGAATCCAGACCCTTTTATTTAATAATAGAATGAGATGGGTCCTTCATGGTTTTATCTAGTTACTTTATAACCCTTTCTATATATTTGGACTCCACAGTTTCCTGCAACAATGAATTACAGGATATGAGCATGGCAGAAGACTTCCTTTCATTTGCTTTTTGAAGGCTTACTTCAGAGCTTCCATGGGTGCTTCATGTAATCGTAGAGGTTCCTATTCATTTACTCTCACCTCATTACCTTTCATGAATTCACAGACCTTTTCATGACTTATCAAACTGAAAAGTGAATAGGGTATCTTCTGATGTGGACATTGGATTGTCTTTGTTACTCTTCTCTGTACCTTTTCTTACCCCTATGTGTCTTTTCCTGGATGGAAGGATTGCCAGAAGATTCATTATGTTGCACCATTTAGCTATAGTCATACAGTGATGTTTGGAAAATGCTCCTTACTTAAAAAGGTAAAACACTGCAGATATTCTTTAGCCAAGTCAGGGGGCTGACAGTACCAAAATGTTGCACTGGGCATGTTTACACTGTCAGTGAAACCCAAATGCGAATCCGCTCTTAAGATCAGCCTTGTCACACATCCCCTTTGTAAACCCTCATAGACTGCCTCACTTTGGGGGAGCGTAGCCTTTGCCTGGGATCGAAGCTTGAATTCTGGTGGGGCTGTAGATGTGACAGCTTAGTACAGTCCAGCGGATGAACATCATTCTGAGCACTACTGTACCTTGACCTTTCTGGAACAACATGACTCACCGGTCAGTGAAGTGGATGCAACTGGAGATCCAGTGATCACGAGCTAGGATTTGAATACAGGGTGAGACCATTCCCCATGCTACCACTGGCAGAGGAAATTGTGGTGCAGCTAAGTGTACCACAAAGGACACGAAAGAGAACAACTGTGTGGAGGCATCTTGCCCATCTTTTCCTAATTAACCGTTGGGATCTGTGGTATGGTTAAACTTTCATTAATATTGGAGGAAGTGCAAAGGGCAAGCTACTACCTCCAGGTCAGCTCCAAGGAAGGCAGGTCCTGAAAGTACCTCCTATTTCACCACCTTCTCCACTGCAGATCTCTATGTCATAAAATCTGCTTCATCGACGTATTGAATCTGCTGTCTGTGCAAAGGACAGTAGAACCAGCCTGAAGTTTCATGAGGTCTCATGGAGCCCACCAACAGTTCCTCTTCCAAGCTTTCTCTGCATCACTGGTTAGCATGCACTCAAAATGCACTTTGTCTTTCAGTGAAGAGAAAAACTTCTGTCCCACCACTCTTTTAATGAAATCAAGGACTCATTAAAACCCCTCAAAATGCCCCAAATGCAATTGTTTTTATTTTTATTTTAATCTGTATTTTAGTCAAGAACAACATTTTATGCAAGGAAAAAAAGCACATCTTGTTGACAGAATACTCAATTACTCGCTCCAAGTCCTTCAAGGCCTTCTGGAAGATTGAACCTTTGGACTCTTGACTATTTGTAATAAGATACATAAGACTTTTATATACAGCTTTGAGAACCGGTATGGTTATAGTTAGGAAAGCGATTCTCTAGGAATGTATGCCCCTTTCCCCAAAGATCTGTTTCACTGTGTCTTTGAGTCATAGTGGATTCTTTAGCAAGCAAAACTAATATTTTACTCCTGTTGATTCTGCAGAGCCAAAGCTGTTAACAGAAAAATCATCTCGATTCAGTTCCAGCTCATGCATCATCAGCAAAATGGTTGGCCATATTCCAATGGCAGATCTTTCGGGGAGGACTTAAGAGGCACACACAAAAGGTTTTCATCCAAACTGAATTTGTGTTTCTGGTAATTATGGTGTGGGGGGGGACATCTTTCATTTTATAAACCAAATGGATACAATCTGGAAGCCATTGAGTGAAACCAGAGAGTGGGAGAGAATTTAGAACTTCACCATTTTTGTGGAGCTGATTTTCTGATGAATGGCTACACTTGTATGTGAAAGTTGTTTTGTTCTGGCCTGTGAAGGGCTGTTGGATGTGGAATGAAGGATGTGGAAATGCATCTGCTCCCAGAGATCGATGATATTCATGGCTATTTTCCTTTTGTTAAGGTTGCAGGAGAATGGTGACATTGAAGCACACAGCTGGGCCACTTAATGTTTAAAGGTTGGATACAAAAACCTGGTGTTTCACTTAAATAAAAAGGCAGTGCTTGTTTTTTCAAATGAATCCAGTCTATATCTGTCTTTAAAGGCTTGAATTAAAAGCCCTCCCTCCCCCTGCCAGCCCCCAAGCAAATACTGTTATTCTTTTTGTGGTGTTTAAAGTTTATGAAGTACTCACAAGTTCAGGGTTCTTTTAGGTTGCTTCCTTTCCATGGCAAAGCAAGGCCAGAAAAGAACACAGGAATGTCTGTAAGTCTGTTAATTCTCTTTGTTGAACCCTTTCTAGGGCAAGGAAACTCCCATTTTCCCTAAACAGATGGTCAGGCTTTTAGAGGGAAGCAAGTCCTCCCGGGATGCTTCTTTGGATCCTCATGCCGTTGATTAGCAGGAATTGCAAGAACAGGACACCTTGATGATGGAGGCTTTCCTTTCCTCAGCTTCCCCTTCTCATTCACATTGCTGCTCTTTAGCAATGGGTGTTTCCTCTCTTGGCTGACTTGTTTGGATACTTGGCCTTTGGTTTCAGCAGTCCCACCTTTATAGCCAATTTTTCAGGCAGGTCCATCATATTGTTTTAAATCTAGTCAGGACTATTTTTAAGATTATCCCTAAGGAACATGAAATTCTCCTGAAAAGGTACTATTTAGATCTTAACAGAGCCCTTGCCTTGTACTCCACAGTTTCCACAGAGCACTTTTCTCCTTACCTAGTTAGATTATTTACTTACCAGGCTCTTTCCTCTCTTGCTCCCAGGCTCCATATTACTTATGTCAAATTGTCATCTTGTTCCCCAAGGGAAATACATTTTTACTCATAATGATATAGTTCCTGCAATTTAGTAAATGGATAGATCTTACTGGCTTCAATGACTGGAAGAATGTCTAGGAGCTGAAGTGATAAATATTATGAACAAGTACTGCCAAGCGAGTAAAGAAATAGCTCTAAAAATCAGCTGTTAAAATGGCTATGGAGTATAGGTATGCTTCTCCAGGAGAAACACAAATAGATAAATAAGAGCAAGTCCCTGTCAGCCCATGCAAATCTCAATACATCCCTTCACTTGAGAGGCTGGTAGCCTGTTCTGTGAAAGCCAGAGCAAAACTGTGTTTCAGTATGGTCCAGCTGACCTATATGGGGTCAGAATCTAGTGCTTGAGCCTTCAACAAGCCTGAAAGTTCACACCAAAACATCTAGGTGCTCTGTAATCAGCTAGAAGAGAGTTGCCTCTGCACTGGTTTTAGCATGGCTATGGGTAGCCAGGTGCTACTGGAGCAGTACTTACGCACCGTTTCTAATAGCTTGTCGTCATGCCCACTGGATGTCATGAGTGTGATTGCTTCCCCATCTGTCTGGGGCAAAAGCAACCAAGTCAGCTCGAGCCGTGGTTTTACAGTTATTAAAACTATGTCTGTGTGCTGTCACATCACTCAGCAGTACGAATTTGATGTAGATCATGCAGGGACTCATAACCACATTGCTTTTAAACTAGGCAGCAGTGCAGGGTCTCTTTCAGCTGTATGCTCATATGCCAGCTTTATATCTGCATTGTAGGAGGCCAGGTGACATCAAATCCACCGTGAAGCCTGCAGGTATGAACTTAAGCTGCCCAAATTGTTTAAACACATTTGAGCTGGCAGAGTCCAGGGCTGCAGTATTTTTACCTTACTTGTGAAGCCTTAAATTTGGAGTGATTGTACCCTTCAGCCACAACTTCAGATCACTGCCTTAACTATTTTAACTATTTCAAGTGATTTTACTTGTAACAGATTTTACTTGTATCCTGGCAGGATACAAAGGCGGTAATCTCTGGCAGACAGCATGGTAGTAAACATCTGGGAGAATGATGAGCACAGCTGGCAGAGTTGTTTACAGCATGAATGGGAGTTTACAGTTGTGATGTGTGACAAGATAGGACTAAGATGAGTGAGTGGTTCTTCAGTCTGGCAAGAAAAGAACTGAAAGGGCTCAAAAACCCTAAGCATCTTGCAAAGGGGTCTGTTTTCATTAATTTCTTCATTACAAGAAGTAGAGGTCAAGAAATGAAGCCCACAGGAATCAGTTTTGAAAGAAGCAAAAGAAAGTGATTCTTGACATAATGAGTAGCTAATCTGTACAACTCCGTGTCAAAAGGCACCATGGATGCTGAACGCTCATGGGTTCCAGGTAAGACTGGAAAAATCAGGGGAGAGAAATAGGTTCAGAAAGTCCTTGAGCTGAAAATAGTTGGAGGCTAGGGGATTATAAAAGGGAGGTGATGCACAGATTTGATGTGACTTGGTCTTTCCAAAGTATTTACTTATGCCCATTGTCAGACAGGATCCTGGAAGAAATGGATCTCTGTCTGGATCTATTATGGCAGCTTTTACTTTTTTTCATATTCAAATGCATAGCTTTGGCAATCTTTCTCCCTGACCATCTCCTGCCTTGCTTACTTAAACCTTCCTACTGCCTTCTTTGTGTCCTTTAATCTCAGTCCATCCACAATGTGACTGCTGAAATCACCTTCAGCGATCAGTGCTATTTACCCTGGACCTTCCTTTGAATTTTTGCCTTGTTCTACGTGTCCTGATGCAAATCTTGTTTCTTCCTGTTCAAGCCCTGCATTTTTTTTTTCATACTTATGATCCTTGTTTGTGCTTGACCTCTTTGGTAGTCATTTCATTAATGCAGGGAGCAATTAGTTCCATTTTTGTATCTGCCGGGAAGACAAGTAGGACAGAGATTTGCTCACTGACACTCTAGAAACCAGTGCAGATAGACAAGAATTGATAGCAGCTTTAAATCACTTTGGTGCTAGTCTCCTCTTCAGGCTAAATTCTCTAACAAGTGACACTATATTGCGTTATTTTTATTTTTTGTCAGCATTTTATCCTTGAATCACACACCTTCACCAAGCATACACATGAAGGTGTCTTCTAAGGTTACTTGATTCTGCCGGCAACTTCCTTCAGTGCTGTTTTAATAAGTGTCTCTCTAAAAGTTCTTGAGAGATTTATTCAGTGTCTGCTCAACTCTACTGAGTACTGCCACTTTATGCTTGCCTTTAAATTCCAAGGTTATGCAAAAAAGTCTCCTTCTCCCTACCTCTGTTCTGTGGTTGACTAGAGAATATCTGTTTCCAAAATAGTGAATTTAGTGCCTGGCATCTATAACATCTCTGACGTTTGTAAAACATTTTTCACAGAATTGTACGGATGTCTAATAAAAATGATTCATTTGGTGGGACAAAAATCTGACAGTAATAAAATAAAATATTCTACATATATTAAGAGAGAGAGAGAATGGGAACCACTAAATTATGCTGAACCTATAAGTGATCCACTTATATTGGATCTGGCACAGCCCAAAGAAATGATGAATACTTCCATGAGTCCTGTCTACACTTGTAAAACAAAAAGTAAGGTGGAGAGTGAGCCAAGCCAGGACACTTTGATGTTCTCCATTCCTTGATATGAACCTGGCTCTGAATGTAGCTTAAAGGTTGCATCTATATTCATAAATAAAACAGGTCAGGGTCTTTCGGTGGTCCTGAGGCCAAATGGCACAGCACAGCCTACCTCTATAGAGCTGCTCTTTTACTCATCTGAAACAGAGTATCTTCATATACTGCATATAAGGAGCAGTACTTGGCCTGTGTGAACCTCAAAATAGGTGGCCCAGGCATCTTCTGAAAGAATGATAATTGGCATGGGATAAGGACAAAAAAAATTGACAGTATGAATGATAGAATTCCAGCATTGTGGAAGTTCCTTGATACTCTTAACATTAGTCTAGCTGTAAAGAAAACCTTGATATTACCAGTTTGGAAGGAGGGATGATTTCTGGTTTTATTTTTTTCTAAGTTTCAAATGTTTCTATAAGCTTAAGTTTGGTTTCTTGGCCATTTGATCAGTTTTGCCAAATATGTCTCTCAAAACAAGTACAATGCTTCAGGACTCTATAGAAACAACTTCTGGAGCTCTTTTGCTGCTGATGTGACCATACCAGAAGCCTGCTTTGAAACATGCTATATCCTCCGATATTCTACACCTACCTGAAGGATGACACCACTCTTGAAGAGGGACCATGGTTGAGGGAGAAGAGTGAGGGACCTGCTGGGTTTGGTGAAGGATGGGAATGGAGGGAGCAGTGATTCTGAAGGAACCCACCTGGGAGCATCCAGAGCACTGAAAACTCCTTCAGTTTTCCTAGGGCACGTCCTGGGAAAAGCCAGTCAGAGTAAGGAGGACTCTTACCCTTGTTAGGGGAAGTCCAAATCACAGAAGATGCAAAAATATAGGTACATAGATAGAGTGTACTGGTACATATACACTCATGCTTTTGAGGGTACCTCCTGGTTATAGGCCAGGCTGGTGGGGTTTTGAGTTCTGATTCATGATTTTTGAGCTCTTAGATTTGACAACACTGGGCATCCTAAAACAGCCTCTAACAGGTGGTGATGAAGGGGGCTGCGGAATGATTCAGCAAGAACACAGTATTTATGGCTATAAAGGCAAGCTGACTTCTGGGAAGCCAGAGAATGCGAGATATTTTTAGAAAAAGAGGGACAATGAGGTCTTGTCTACACTGAGAATTTTCCCCAGAACTCAGGCTGGCCTGGAAGCTGTCTGAAATCACTGTGCAAACAAATCCCCAGCTGCCAGAATCAATGCTACTGCCCTTTTAGTTTTAACTAGATTTCAGAGCATTTCTTTGGTTGCCAGCAGAACGTCGTGGGCAGCAGTTCTCTCGGCAACTTGTAGGGTGGCCATTACCGCATCCCTGAGCAGTAATGCGTTGTTCCTCACACACACCCTCATGAAACAGGGCAGAGTTCTTCCTTCTTCTACGGAGTGGGTGGCCACAGAGCAGAGAGGATAAATGAATTATTTAAGGCCAAATATGAAGTATGTGGTAGAGTATGGTCATGATACCAAGACTTGAACTAACCCTCTAACCATTACACCACCTTGTTCTAGCAATGGTTCAGATCTTTTAAAACCACTTGAAAAGACAGAAAATTTGCATATATAAGACATTATTTGTCTCCACACACAAGAAGACTGACTAGATTTCAAGTCATCTTTTAAACCAATTTTTTTTTCTATAACTTAATGTTCCTTATGTTGGAAGAACAAGGCCTGGAAATATGGAGTAAGAGATTTTGAGGAGCCCTCAAAGCAGCAAGTCCCAGGAAATGAGGGTGCCACCAAATAAATAATTTTTAAAGTTATCTAAGCCAGTCTCGTGACTTCTAGGTTGAACACAGCAAATATTGCGTGTCCAAAACCACCTTTCTTCTGAGAGTTAATCTAGTTCCACCCCCCAACCCCAATATTGAATCAGCTCCACCTAAATCACCCATGATTTCTGTCTAACCTGTTCTTAAAATCCTAAAGTGAAGGAGGTTTCAATACCTCATTACTCTTACCATTACCTCACAGAGATTACTTTGCTGTATTTAGTGATATTTTAGGTTTTTGAAAACTATTCCTATGCTTTCCCTTGGCCTTTTCTTTTCTAGTGTTAAAAAAAAAAAAAAAAAAAACTTTTATTTTCCTTGGTAGGCTATTATTTCCATACCTCTGATGCTTATCCTCACCTCCTCACCTGGACTACTTAGAGCTACTTAGACTCCAAATGGAGTATATGACATATCAGGCTTCCCAGATATTCATAGTAATGTTTTCTTTTCTGAGTTTCAGGATTCATTAAACCCTTGCCCATCATTTTCCATATTTTCCACTCTTTTACCAGAAAGGAGTTGCATTCAGCCACTCCTTTCCTATTCACATATGTGTGAATGTTGAAATTTGTTTGTAAAACTGTGTTTAAGTAGAGCTGAAGTAGTAGAACCAAATAAAATAGGAGTTTAATTTTCTCTAGATTTTCTTTAATCCCTCTTAGCTATTAGCTTCCTGCACCTCTGAAAAGTTTCTCTTAAATCCTTCTCTGAAAGCCCACAAAGACTGAACTGTTGCTTATATGCTCAGTAAATAGAATCAAATGGACTCGTCTTTCTGTTTGTCTCTTTCCAGTACATAACAGGATGAAATATGCAGTTTGGGGAATTTGTCTGAAAAGATTTGGCAGCATTTTGAGATTTTCTTGGCCAGTGGGACAATCTGATTTGGCAAACTAGCTAAGAAGTTGTTGAAAGAATTAAACTTTATTATTGGATCAGATGTGATATGGCTGTTTTGCTAGAACAGTGTTTTGGAGGTCTCGTTTCCACTAGTGGATATTTTTTCAAATTTTACAGGCTAAGTGGCTTTCTTTTATGTGTGTAGCATAAAAGGCCCTTAGAACCCCCACAGAATGGATTTATTAGTCTGAAATGAACAGAAAAGGGATAATTTTCAAGCATTAATTTTTTCTCAGACTTTCACATTCAGTATCTAAGTCACTAGATGTATAAGTCATTTGACCTCAATCGTATTGTAAATTTACAGCTTATTTTATGGGTTAAAATCCCAGAAGACAGAAGGTCAGTGCTTACATAAGCAGTATGTCCTTTGTTCTTGCCAGCTCTTGTGCTGGGTTGAATTTTTCATGTCTGCAAAGGAGAATGATTGCTGTCTGAAAGGCTCAAATCAGATACTTTACTCACCCCTTCACCTGCAGTCAGGAAATTGCTCCCCCCTTGAAGACTTTCCATGAGGAACGTACCCCTCAAATCAGTTTTAGGCTTGCAAGCCTTAACTAAACAAAACAAACAAACAAAACCAAAAAACACAAAAACAACCCCCCCCCCCCCCAAAAAAAAAACAAACCTCACTCCATGGGAAATGTAGGGCATCAGTCTTATGTCAAAACTTTGTATTGGACTATAAGGTCACACGAAGACTTTTGCAGGGAGCAGGGGGCAGTGGCTTCTGGAAGAAAACCTGAAATTCATCTTTTGAAAGCCCTGTCTAGTTACTTCTGGTGGAACCTGTTGTCTTTGGTAAATGCAGGAACTCTTATGCACCAGCTAAAATGATCAGATCAGTTTTCTCAAATAATAGCAACATTCTGTTAAGTCAGGTATAAAAAAGCTACCTTTTATTCCATCATGGTTCCACCACATTCAGCCTTGGCTTCTATTCAGTCCTTGAGCTAATGCTTCATCTTTAATTAACATCTAAGTTTCAAACTTGCCAGAATTATGTAAGAACATATGTTCCTGGAAAATCCTGTGTTACTATCTTTTGCTGGGCAATCCCATTTAACTATATTTACCCTGAAAAGTATATAAAACCCACATGGGGTAGATGGGTATTAACCCAGAAGTGTCAACAATCCAAGTCCTCCATTTACAGTCTCCTGGTTATACTTCCTGGCAAACTGACCTCTTTTTGTCTGAATTATGCAGCCCACATTTAGTTTCCTCAGAAACAGTTATAAGCTGCCCCACTGTTTCACACCTCTAGAAATAAGAGCACTGAAACATGGCTCAGCCTCTGCACCATTCTGACTACCTCCCAAATGCTAGGTGTAAAACCAAGCCTTAGGAACACACAGTCCCGGCAACACCAAGGCCATGGTCCTGTTTCACCTCGTTGACATGGCAAATATCCCAGCAGAGCATTTTTTTGTGTGTCCTCTTTTTGCAGGTCTTCCTTGTCCCTTGCTCCCATGCCCTTGAGTATTGGGAAGCCAACATGCAGGCCACCTTCCCACATCCTAACGGAATGTCCTGAAGTTGTCTGGCTTTGCTGTCAGATTGTGCATTGTGGATTGTGCACGAGGCTGGCGCCCCAAATCCTCTGCTGAGGTCTGCGTGCAGAATGAGAATTGAGGTCTTGGCATTTCCTAATAGATTTCTTTCCAATCAGACCCAGATAAATCATTTCACTGAAATAACTTCCCATCTGCCCTCAAAAAACCATAATGTATTGCTCTCAAGAAAGTATATGTTAGTGTTTCTCCAACTGCTTAGAAAAGATCTGGATCGAAATTTTAAATGAAATTGAATCTCCTTCCTTATGTCCAGGTTCTGTTTTATGTGGTGACTCTGTGATGTAATTGTTTGGAAGGTCATGACTCAGGATGCCATCACTGGACTATCAGAATAAATCTTATGGGCATCAGAAGTTAGCTGTTGTGTGGATCTTGTTGGGCTTTGGATGTAGGCCAGTTCTTGGACACAAAACTGAGTGAATGTTGGGAATTAGGCCTAGGATATTTCTCTGAAGGAAGGAAAAGAAGAAAGGGAAAGCAGGACGGTTGGTTTATGCTTGGCATGTTTTTGCAGCATGACCATGTTGGGGGAACCTTAACAGAGCTGAGGCAGCAAGACTCATGTCACGCTGTTCTGTGGGAAACAGTGTGGCTGTGCGGGGTGCTCTACAAAAAGCAAAGGCTTTGTCCCAAAGACCCAAGGAACACCATACCTAATGGACCAACAAAAGAAGGGACAACACCCCCTTCTCCACCACTATTTAGAGCCTTCCATCATCTACAACTTCCATCAATAGTCATTGGGACTGTTAGCATTCACTGCATTCACACCAAGAGCTTGACAAGACCAAAATATGGGTCAGGCATTGCTCTAATACTATCTATATTGTTAAATTGTTAGCCCAGTCTCTAGCATGGTTTTGGCCCAGGTCAAATAATATTTTCCAAAACAATTTCTGGGCATTTTTAAGGAGTTATCGCAAGCCAGGAGTCTTTCCAAATGGGCAATTTGGAGGCAACCGTATTGTTTCAGATTTCAGCTGTACGGATGTGAGCCCTGGTAGGACAGATGGCTGATGGGCCAGGGAACGGGTCTCATTTATTTACCAGCACAAGGGTATCCACTGAGTGCCATGAGAATAGCATTTGTGGCTGGATTTGACAAGTGTCTACCCCAAATCGGACTGTGCCTTGTTATTTTACGGCCATGTAGTTGGACTGCGAGTCAAATTGTTGGACATGTGCATCCCTGCTTCTACTATTACCACATATCTGAGCTTTCCTTTTTCTGCCTGAGACATTTTCTGCAGGTATTTCAAGCTGCTTACTATCTCCTTCCTTGAATCACTTGACTTCTTTGCCCTTTCCCAGCTGTCTGGTCTAGTGCATACTGTTGCTTTTGAAGATTAAGCTGCAGCTTGGTCTCCTCTAGCTCTGAATTTCTTGTTCTTTCCCTACTGCTGTCCAGGTCCGCATGATGTTCTGCTTTACTGACTCCCAGAAGGCTTCTGTCTTACTTTCTCCACTATATAAACCTCATAAAGGAGTCACACTAAGACCACTGGGATACCAAGCAGGATTCAGAGGTGAGATCCTCAACGTCATGAACAAAGAGCAAATATAACTGTTTAGCCAAATCCAAAAGCTTGCTTATTTCCTCTCCTCTGCCACTTCACACCTAAACCTGACCAAACCAGGACCCCTGAGCTCTGCCACCCAGTCTCGTCTCACACTCTTCCTCAGAAAACCAGGAACAGTCCTGTGCTCCTCAACCATTCATCAGCTCCCCAGTCCCATGAAACTGAAGTCCTACGCCTCCCCATGCCAAATCCACTTTGGGCAGCTCCCCTCCAGCATTTCCAGGCCCACAGTCCAGCAGACACAGCCACCACAAGCTGCTGTTTTACACAATAACAGCTTGTTATGGGGGGAGGCCTGGATCTTTGAGGGACCCCAGAATTACAGGCCCCAGACAGTAGTTTGTGCCTAAAGCAAGTTCTGCTCCAGGTCCTGTTGATTCAGGGAACCTGCTCTGGAAGTGAGTTGGTTTTCAGATTGTGCTACAACACTACGCTTCACCCTTTGGGAATCTGCATTCGCAGCCTCCCCATCCAGCTCATTTCCTCACAGCCTGCTGTTAAAGCAGCCCAGCACGGGCTGTTAAGAATTGTCTCAGCAAAGAGGTCAGCTCACCTCTGTCCCTCGTAGAAGCCATGCTGGCTTTTGCCTGTTCATCCCTCTCCTTGGAGTTTGCAGGCGATGTAGCCTGAAGCCTACTTCTCTATCATGCTGCTGATCCTGCTCAGTGAAGATGGGACTTCAGGGGGACATCCGAATGTGCACCTAGAGATGTGAGAGCACTGGGCTTGGGATCCACGTCTGATATGGGTGATAGGGCTGCAAGGCTCTTGGTGTTTACCACAAAAATGTCTGGATGCCACTTGCAGAGACAGCAAAAAAGATAATTCTTTTGGACTCTTTCCCTCAACCTTATATCTGCAGAGTAGCAAAAAACAGCCACAGATCTGTGCTATATTTCCAAACACATCTGAGAAAGCAATCTGTGAGGAAAAAAAAAAAAGCCTGGGGCATTCAAAGCCTTGCCCATTTTGTGCACAGGGCAAAGATGGTCCCATGAAGCACACAGGTGTCCTGGTATGCCTCAGGCTGGCTGATGGCATGTGTTCCCCAGGGCAGAGGATTCCCAACGGCACTGCTATGGATAACATCTCACTGATATCACTCTTCAGCCACAGGCTACCACCCAGTGGGTCAGCTTAGCCCAGCTCTCCATACTTATGACTAAGAGAGAAAACGAAAAGAGGAAATGTGTGCTAAACTCTTTCATTAATAACCAGAAATGTGCAACACAAGTGACCCTCAGTGCATGCTCCCCCCCATACATGTATCTGCTGTCCCCAAAGACTTGCCTGGACGGCACATTCCAGCCAGGATG
This sequence comes from Casuarius casuarius, assembly GCA_003342895.1. Taxonomy (NCBI): domain Eukaryota; kingdom Metazoa; phylum Chordata; class Aves; order Casuariiformes; family Casuariidae; genus Casuarius; species Casuarius casuarius. The sequence goes on along the minus strand of PTFA01000154.1, from coordinate 2,492,653 downwards.
GGACCTGCGCCCTACACAGCGGTTCTGTGCTTCTCCCAGCTTGGTGACTCATTGAACAGAAAGCCACAGAAATTCAATGATTAGCCTCTATTTCTATACACATGGGGCATTGATCCCAGGGTCTGTTTTATGGGCTGGGGAGGGGGCAAATGGGATGGGGACAGGGTGGGGGAAGAGTGTGACTGTGTTTCATTTATAAAGTCAAGCCCTGTTCTAGTGAAAATCTAAGTTCCTGTTTCCTTCCCTCTGTATTAGACTCCCTGTCCTCTTACAGGAAGTCTTAATAAAGTCTCCAGGGATGTTTAAAATGAATTTAAAAAAAATCATAATCCCCATTGGCATCAGTAAGATACCCCTCTGTGTGATAGCATGGAGCCAGGGAATATTTGAAAGCCTGTAAAATAAACTCATTAAACTGGTATTCTGAATGCACTGCCTATGGAGAAAGCCCCCTCTAAGCTACTTCCTATCTCTTGAGTGGAGAAAAAGATTTGACTGGGATTCGTAGCTGAGCAGTTCTGAGGGTGGGATGCAGGGAGAGCAGTGCTTCACTGTGTAAGAGGGACAAGGAGCAGGAGAAAGACCCTTGCTGCAAAATACAGGGCTGACTTTCTGCTTTCAGAAGTTTTGTTTCAAAATCATCCCTCATAATAACGAGGAACGAGCTGTACGGATCTTTTGGGGTCAGCCACAAAAAGGTTTTCCAAGTCCAAGGGGCTGGTGAGAGGTCTTTGAGTGACAGAAATAGCATCAGTTAAAGACCACCACAAAGGGCCTCTGTTCTTGAGAGACTGAGCCAGGACCAGCAACCAACGTGGTAGGAAATGATGGCCCTGAATGGCTGTGAACCCCGGCCAGCAAGCAGGACACACTACAGAGGACCAGAAGAACAGGCTGTCTATCCAAAGGCCATCAAAATCCAGCATCTGTCCAGTGTGAGACTGGCCAAGGGTCCCTAGGGTCCCTGCCTCCTGTCTAGGATGGCAGCACAGCAAATGCCCAGGGAAGACAATAAGAGCAGAGTAAACAAATAATGATCTTTTCTACAGGGCTCTCTCCATCTCCAGGTAAAAGGAGACTTTCTCTTCCCCAAAATTAGACTCCAGAGAGCAGTAAGTACAAGCCTAAGGAAACACAAATTACAAAAATCTCTTTCTGTCTTCCTTCTTTTTCCTCTCACTCTCCTTAAAGCAAAGAGTTCCTCCAGGACACTGGATCAGCTCTTCAGTTTCTCAACAGCAGATTTTAAAAGTGAACATGCATTTCTATTGTGTCTTACACAGGAGAATTTCTATTGTATGCTATGACCTCCCTGGAAATAAGTTTGTTTTAACAGGCAGTTTTATGGTAAGAGAAGATAGGGAAGTTCAGGGAGGCTTCATCACTATTATTATAGATCAAATCCCTGAAGCACCTTAAGAAGGAAATGTGCACAAAGCACTGTTTCACAAATGAGTGCTCATGTCCCATCCGTTGTCTCAGATTTTGCTTGTGACATTAAGCAGACTGCCTTTTGTGCCCCAGCTACCCTGCATGACATTTCTCAGTCTGCAGGAGTCCAGACTAAGGGACTCGGTACATCAGGGACTCAACAAATGAAAGAGATGTATTTTCTTTATCTGGAAAAGATTAGGATCATAAGAGTTTTGCAGTTCTGTGTGCAGAAATGTGGGAGTGCCCTGTGAAATGTCATATGAAACTAGAAACAGTAGAGAGTCAGAGTTATCTCACAGTTACTGTCTGATGCGTCTCTGACACACCTTGGTGCCTTTGGTGTTATAATTCAGGTGAGTGTGCTTAGCTTGTTGGTGCGTTTGCTGGAACATGCTCAAGGGACCCCTACTCACAACAAAGGAGGGAAGAAAAAAGAAGAGGGAAAGGAGATTTTTTCAACTCTGTTTTTGAAAATACCCCCCCCCCCTTTTTTTTTAAGCATACAAAGCATGACCTCTTTGAAACCAACCAACCAAGTCAGCAACATCACAATGGCCTATGATGGTGAAGAGCTCCATCTCTGGTCCCTGAAAAATCTGGGGGTTGTTCCATTTTTGTTTTTGGCCACTGGGAGGGCAAACCCATGATTTTGACATCTCTGCTTTACCGTGGTCCACCTCAGGTTTGGGACTCCACGTGTTCCCTGTTTGGAAGGGGGAATTTTCATTTTCTCCCATTCCCAGGGTAGGCCTCATTTGTTCTCCAGGGGTCTAATCGAGTGATCAAGGCAACATAGATGAACCAATTGCTTTTCTTGCTACATGCCAAAAGGGAGCCGGACACAGTGAGTTTGCTTTCTGAGGACAGAGATGAGACACTGTTCATATTAGATCTGTAGTATGAAAACAATAAGAAACTCCAGTTCTTGTCCAGAGTCCCACAGTGTAAGAAAGTATACAAACAGAGAACAAAAAGGCCATCTTTTTGCTCAAGAGACTCTGGTGCTGCTGTAATTACTCCACAGAGTTTCATCCTTCAAAAAAAGCTGAAATTTAATGGTGAAAAAGTATCATAACATTTCCTATCAACAGATAAACCTCGTGCGAAGTATCTCCTGGCAGAGCAGTTCAGAACCTATCCTCATTTTTTTGCCGCTTTTTATTAATATTAAAAGCAAAACCACTGAGGAAAAGGGAGGGTAATAAACATGCCTGCAGCTTGTCCCTGGGCTTCAAAGGAACCAGAAATGAAACTAAAGGAAACCCAATGTCTCCAGCCCCTCCTATCAGCCTGCTCATCCAGATTCATGATCCTCACAGCAACCCCTTGGGGACACCTAACTCTGCCAACTTAATCTTTGTCCACTAAAGCCAATAATTATTTTCCTGATGCCTCTTGAGCCAGTGATGCCCTTGGGGTATTAAGCTACTGCCAACTGCACTCTTACCTCTATTAACCAGTGGAAGCATAGCATGGGAGAAGGGTGATGGCTCAGGTGGCCAACTGATACCACCAGAGTCTTCTTTCTATTGAAGAAGAATAGTTATAACCAAAGCCAGGCTTCGTTTAACACCATGAATAAGACAAAACTTCCCAGCACGTACTACCTTTAAAACTGGTTTCAGATATTACAGAGGAAGAACAGGGTCCCCTCTAGTGGAAAGCTATGGAATATATCAGTCAGGAGATCCTGACAGCTCTTCATTCTGACTCTGTAGTATCTGAATCTGTTTCCTCCAGTCACCTTTCCCACACACGCACTGCCAAGACGATCTAATGAAGGAGAGATATGTCATTACTACCTGGACGCCTGAGCTTTGGGTCTTAAATCCTGCTTTTGGCATGTGAGATTTGTTGTTCCACTTACATTTGCAGAGAATTCAGCACATCTCCAGTTGTGTCATTAATGAATCATTTTGCAAAGCTTCAGCTGTGGATAGAGTTTTTCCAATGCAATTTCTCCATCTGGTGGGTGTAAGGAGCAGCTCCTGAGCTGCTGTTGGTCAGTGTGCAGCACTACAGCAATACCATTTTACACCCACTGGGATCTGGCATTCAGGTTCCACCTGATCATTGTAATATGGTGGAAATATAGGGAAAACAGCACAGCAATTTTAGAGCCATGCCTATAAATTTACTTCTCCCCATGCCCACTTCAGTGAGAGGCATTACAACAAGTTTTGTTAGCTAGGATGTTTTCCCGAAAGTCTGCGACCCCCAGTAATGCATTCCCATCATTCCACCCACACTGAAGTCACTCCAATGAGTAAGACATAAGTTCATTTGTATCCCCAGATGACCCCAGCTCTGTCCTTTTCAAAGGAGAAACATTTCTTTCAAAATTAACACAATGTTTGTTTCAGTGGCTAAGAATGCAAATTAATTTGACACAGTACGTAAGACTTCAAATGTATTTTGTCTCTGATCTTGGCAGAAACGGATTCACATTTATTGTAAAGGCTCCAGCAGTCCTAGATGCAGCATTTATTTTATTTTATTTTATTTTATTTTATTTTATTTTATTTTATTTTGGCAGAGAGTCTTTGGGGAAGAGGGTTAAGGAAAAAGCTATCTTACTCTGTGATAACGAGCTTAATGAAGAAGTGAAGGGACAGATTCTCATCACTGGAGCTTTCAGACCATGTGCATATCTGGTCCTCTTCCATCTTACCAAATAGGCACAGATTGAGGGAATAACAGTTAGCATCCACATTCTGCAGATCATAAGTACCATTAACAGAAGGATAACAGCACCACACCATGCAATATCTTTCCAGCCACAGGACCTGGAAGCAGTCCTTCCTGGCCACATCACAGCTGGATCCTCCCCTACAGAAGTTTCACCTATGAAGTGGACTTTACAAGACATAAGTATGCAATCAAACCCTCAAAATACATGGTGTGCCGGACAGCGAGCTTGTGCAGGCTTGTGCACTTCCAGGAGAGCAGTATCTGTGCACATAGGCAAAGAGTATGGCCTGGTCTGAATACAATATCTATTTTTTTCATTTCTTTTCTTTTTGATGCCCTGCAAAAGAAATAAATTAAACAGGGAGCAAACAGAAGAAAGCATGTGACTGAAATATAATGACTGACCCAGTACACCTTTTTATACCGGAATCAATGTGCTTTGATCACTCCGGCACTAGGAGTCTGTGCAGCTCCCTGAAGTGAAGGTGTGTTCATGTGCAGTGACACCTCATCAGGTTTCCTCTAAGGCTTTTACATCACTCTTCTGTGGGTGCTCCTCCGTGCCAGAGTTCCCTTTTTATCAAATGAAGTGAAAGCAACATTTGAAATCAAGAACCTAAAGTGTACAGACTAGCGTGGTGGGACAGCAAGGACCTGAGTGCAGGTGTCAGATGCCGTACAGGGTGATGGAAACAAAGTCAGGGAGTGTTGCTCGGAGAGGGATGCTCTTAAGGTCTGGAGTTTGAGAGATCTGGGCTGAAGTCCTGGTTCTGATATTGCTTTATGGTGTGACTCCAGTTAAGTTACTTAGTCTCTCTTGTTCTTGTGAGGTTAAAAGCTCTTTGCTTTCCAGGGTCTGTGTGTTGCAGAAGATGAGATGGGAGCATGCTGCTTCTGTTGCTCTGGCTTCTCCCAGTCTGAGGAACATGAGGAGCAACTGCAGGAGCTATGAGCCTCTGCACCTGAAAACAGGTCTTACATTCCTGCCTGGAAGTTGTAATCCCCTCATCTAATCCACTTTTATCCATTGAAAAATTAGGTGTGGGACTGTGATTCAGGCATTTAAATGTAGGTGTTTATAATGTATATACTCACATGCATCTTGGGTATCACTGTAATTGATGGAGATTTAAGGCTCAAATCACTTGTCTGCACATAGGGGCAGAATTTCTCACCTAGCAGCATCCCTGAGTTCTCCAAATTCCTCTAGCATGACAAATCATCCTTGGAGGCAGTGAACTGTCACCATTCACTCTCTTGGTCCCATCTTTGCTCCCCAAGTCCCTTCACCAGCTCTGGTGCTTTTTGGACCCTCCATGAACTGACTGATCCCATTAACACAGTAGCAAACTCTTTGTTTTTGCTGGCTTCATTTTCTGCCAGGATGGGATAGGTAGGAGAGGAGAGAGGGAAAAGGAAAGGTGAGCTGAATGGGACCTGTCTTTGCAGTGATAGATCAGCTCACTGCATGTGTTGTAACCACAGGGATAGAAAACAGTTGGGTTAACATAAATCTGATTCACAGGGTAAGCCTCATAGCCTGTACTTGAGATAACTCCCTCTTGGCCTCATGGTGTAGATGAACCTGCACCCTTGCATGTGCTCAGAGCCAGTGAATCTGATGGTGATGATAGAGCTTTAGTCATTATGATAGCTTGCCAAATATTTCCACTTAGCTTGCATGTTTTGCAATTGCCAGCCTAAATACCGAATATCTGTTGATCTCCAGGCATAAACTGCTGAGGTATTTACAAAACACATTAGCAGAAAAGCCACTGATGTTAAAACTACTCTCAAGAATTCTCCAGGAGGTGAGAGAAGCAGGAGCCGCACTGAAGTGTGGCAAAAGCCCTGGTTTCAAGACTGCTCAGAAAGAGCGAGTGAGAAGGCATGCAAGTACTCAGTCCGGCTTCGCTGAGATGCCGAGTTTCTGCTGGAATATGTTGAGCATCTTCACATCTCCTTCCTCCCCATGGGCTCTCATCTTCTGTGGACTTCACTGAAGTGATGATGAAGTGAGGACAGCCACTGCCTGCAGCAGCACAGATGCGATCTACTTTTTTATTCTCTGTGCCTCCTACTACAGCCTGGTTTGTATGTCTTTCACTAGAAAAGAGAAAAGGTGGATAAGTCTTCTGGGAAATACACAGTCTTTTATCTAAGGAAGGGTTTTCCTTCAGCAGTTCACTGAAAGAGGCAGAAGAGAAAAAAGGAAAGCTTTTTCCCACGTGTCCAAGCCACCTCTCGGAAACCACATGACCGACGACTTAGAAATGCTTTGGTTTCTTCATTCATTGGGCTTTAGCATCCAGAAATTACTTAATGCCTAAAATTATCCGTGTTCAAGCCCTATTTAGGAGATGAGCGCTAATTAATGTTTATCAAAAGCCATGAGGTCCTTAAGAAGAACATATTTTAAATGAACAATGTCCCCTCATTACTTTAGGTCTTCGTCTCTGTGCAATACGATACTTGTCAAAAGTCCTGGTTCTCACTCCAGGCTTCAGTTTGGTTCTAGTTCTTGTTATAATGGACAGTAAATTTTATTTACAAGCTACTGCATAGCCAGGTTTTCCTTTGCTGGAGGGGAAGAAAAAACAAAACAGTGATACGGTCTTTAAAAGATAATAAATCTGTACATCCAGTGGCACTCAACAGCCTGAATATAAGGAGGGAGCATGTCCTATCTGCTCCCTGTGCTTCACCCACAGCAACTGGACAGTGCCCTCCTCCACCCCAAGTCAGGTGAAGACTGTCAGCACTGCCTTTTAGCAGGGTCACTTCTTCTTTGTGGGGGTTTTGGCATTCCCACCAGCTTTGCCATTAGTTTTGGTGCTTCCTCCTGACTTTGCTGCTTCAGCTTCTTTTTCACCTTTCTTTCCACCACCTTGTTTCTTGTCACCAGCGCCCTTTTCTCCTTCTTTCTTCTTGGCCCCATCCTTCCCTTCTTTCTTGGATCCTTCTTTCTGGTCCTTTTCGCTTTCCTTCTTCTTGGAGTCTTTGGAGCCATCTTTCTTGCCCTGTGCCTTGTCCACTTTTCCAGATACAGTGGGGACTTCTTCTTCTTTTTTTTCTTCTGCCACCTGAGCTGTATGTGAGATAGAAAAAGAAAACAGAAAGATAGTTAACTCAGGGTGATATTAGCTAGGGAGGGGACAAAACTCCTGCTCCCTGCATACAAATCTTGGACAAAGGAAAAACACTTTTACTGGGACTTTCTCCATACAGTACTTTTGCTCAATGACCAGCAGCTTTTCATGCCTTTGTTTTGAGAAGACAAATAGGGTAAAGCAGAAATAGTAATTTCAAGAGCAAAGTTGTGGCTCTGTGGAGGAGATTGCTTCTGTTGGTAGGAGATGGTTCATGAAGATTATGAGCATAGTCCCTAAGCATTTCCCCAAAATGACATTCAATGTGGAGCTGTCTCCCAGGAGAAGGAACAGAAACATCTCTCATGTAATTCAATATAGCCCTGGCTCATTTTTTTGTTCTTTTTTTTTTTTTCTCTGCACAGGGGTGTGTCTCCTCCAGATGAAAGGATGAGAGTGGACAGTCGGGATTTTGCTCTGAAGCTTTGCTCACAGACAAGCAGAAGATGACTTGCCCTGCACAGAGCTACAGTATAGGCTATGCTAATGTCTTGCCCCAGATCCAGTCATCAAAGGATTAGTTTCCTACCTGCCACTGTAATTAATGTCAGCAACATACCATGGACCTACAGCAACTAACCGTAGTGCAGATTTGGTTCTGTTCTGTTGTGTTTTAACGCACAAACCAAAATAAATATAGGATGCTTATAATGTCTTTACTTAACCCTCCTTGGCCTTCTTGGTGAGAGGAATCACCTTAAAAGTATCACACTCTGGCTCTGCGGACTTTAATTGTTCTGAATAAGGATTTGGTAACAGAAAAATATTCCTTATCTTTCCTTTTGTTTGTTTGTTTGGTTATTTTTTAAATAAAAGTGGATAATTTTCCCAAGAGCATTTCTGGGCTCAAAGCTTGATGCACTGAGCTCTCAATTCAAGCTGCTACATGGTACTCAAATACAGATCACATTTCTTATATTTCTTACAGAAAGTTTTTTCTTTGCCTAAGACCAGTAGGTATAAAGTTGTGCAAAAACATGTGAAAATGTGTTAAGTTTCCCATGACCTCCTTCACTGAAAATCCTCGTTATAGAAGTCAGATAGGTGAACAGATAACCATGTTACCACAACTTAGTAGTTCATCTCAGCCAAGATGTAGCAACAGCCTGTGAGTGACCTCAGCAAATGGAGGATGATGGGTCACTGCTTAGCTTTCTTCATTTGACACCTGGGCTAAATCAAATCACTTTATGTTTATCCAGGCTAACATGAAACATGACAGTTACCTGGCTGGGGTGGTAACTTGGTGTGATACTTCAGTGAGATGTCTCAACCCTCACCTGGAGTATCTGCCATCTAATTTGCTTTGGTAGCCCTGTTATAGATTGCTGTAGTGCCACTTTCAGATTGCATCAGTGTATTACCAGGGAGAATCAAACCTGAATTTCTTATCTTTGCCTAAAATATTCCCACAGCCTGCACACTAATATAAAATATCACCCTTTGGTCTTGGAAACTGGAAATTCATTTGAGCATGCAAACGGAAGGGGAATAATGCAGACGCTTCCTTACAACTGCAGAGGAAATCCTGACATCTCATATGAGATGAGGAGAAAAAAACAAAAAATCGTATGCTTCCTGGAGGAAAGCGGTAGGAACCATGTGAACTGCCAGAAAAGGCAGCTGAGGCTGCCTGAGTCCAGAATACACAAAGATCTTCCAGGCCGTAGACCCAAATGGTACTTCTCCACTCAGAGCAAGGGCCGAGTCCTGCTTGTATTTCTCACACAAAATGGGAGACAGAAATGAATGAAGGAAATTGTACATAATATTTTATACACTGAACCCTAAAATCAATTTTATTTGTGTTCAGAAAAAGGGGTTGCTGTATATGACACTCAAAAAAGCACTTGGAGAGCCATTTGGCAATTAGAATATTCCATCACAGTAAATGTCAGGTAGAGTCAAAAAAATGCCAAGAAATGAAAGTATTTAACCTTTATAATGTTTTCATCATTAATAGCATTCGACTCAGAAATCTTGAAAGTATTTAATAGCCATTCAGTAATTGAAATTGTGTCATCTCTCTGGCCTTGACTGTGACTACCAGGTTTTGTCACGGTATAAATATATAAATAGTCAACAGATATATATACTATGTTTCACTAATATGTAAGTCAAGGTCGGTTGCTAAATGCCAGTGGAGTGACATGGTAGAGCATTACACTCAGTACAGCGGCAAACAGTAGGACAGAGAAGAAACCCAAAAGTTTGTATACTTTTCGTTGTTAATGTCTGATTCACGAAGTGAAACCCTTTTGAGGACAGCATTCAGACTAATCTCAGGAGGAGGCCAAACCAGTGGGTTTGAGCACACAAAGCTTTTGCATCTAACGTTTAGGGGTTAGGGGTCTCCTTTGGAGTCAATTGAGACAAACAGGCACTTTTAAGGCACAATTTATCTATTATAGTTTAGCAGCCCCCCCTTACCATGAAAGGAGCCACATCCTTGAGAACCTTTTTCTTTTCACTGTGGATAAAAGCAGTCTAGAGAACTAGCCCTGATGCAGATATCTCCATCTATGCATGTAGTGTGCTTGTGGATAGGTGAATCCCATCCCAGGTACTGGTTCCTTCAGGGTGGCTTGGGCAGACTCTTGTTCTGAGATTTACTTCTCTTTCTCAAAGAACTAGGTGGCTTCAGATCATATGTATTCACGAGCCATTAGTCCAAATCAGCAGCCACTCAGCAACCTGTTATCTACCACGGTCCTTCCCTGCAGCAAGACAGACCCATAATTTAAGGTCTCTTGCAAGGTCAAAGAGAGTCAGCTACTCAACCCACACATTTCATGGGGTGGGAGCTTAGGTAGTCTTTATGGTGCAGCTGACTTCTCAAAAACTGTTTTGCTGTGGCACCTTGTTCACGAGTCCATGATGCAATATTTTACCATTGTCCAATTAAATCCACACCAAAATAGCCAGTTTTTGGATGCAGCCTGTGGGCATGTTTGTGGGATGTGAAGGCTGCTTACAAGGGTTCAAAATGTATCAGCTTTCTGGGGCAAAACTATCATCCTCCTTGCCAATTACATTTTCCGCATCTTTGGCATATTTTCATCCTTATTTTATGGGCTTTCCAGAGGTAATGGCAGGAAGAGGACGCGGCAGTAAATGGGTTAATTTGGCTTTCTGCTATCCACAGGCATGAGCCAGACCTTCACACTCCCTGGAATCCACTGATAGCTGGTCCTTACAGAGTCTGATATTTCGTCTCTTGGGCAGGAAATCGAAGGATACAACACTAAACACTTCCATGTGCGATTGCTCGTACAAGTAAGAGTGTATTAACTAGACCTTTGGATGACTTTTGACTTTAAGGTTTAATTTCATCTACCTCCTTCATGGCAGAATTGGAAACAGGACTTGCCCCAGTGTTTCACAAATCTTTAAGGTCTGAACTCAATAAAGCACGTTAACGTGAGGTTAATCTTAAACCTGTCCAGCAGATCAGATTGGGGTAAAGTAACTTGTAACAGCTCCACTGACTGCAATAGGTATATGCAAATTACTATCACAAGCTATTCAAGTGACTTAGCAAAAGCTCATACAAAAGGCTTCAGATTTTGTGGCCTGTCTCCTCAAAGACTGTCTGTGTCAGTAATTTAAATAGTACCAACTACTAAATGGTACTATTTTAGTATAAGTACTAGATTGTCTACAATACCGAATTGAGAGAAAGATCTCTGACATGGTGTTGGGCTAGGCTGAGTATTACTCTCCCAGGCACAGTTTAAGAGTAGCATGAGTCAGGGATGATTTCCAGTAGGCCATTTAGATACCTACACTCTGCTTTGCAGGTTAACACAATTTAACAGTATGGACAAAGACTTATTCTTGCCAGTTGGGTTCAGTTCCCAAGAATGGTCTGGCCATCCTCAGTTTATAGTATAGGTATAGTTAGGTGGCTAATCACCTCTGAAATACTAAGCTATGTGTAAGTGCCTACTGTTAAGCACATATTTCTGCATTTTGCTGGTGTAGGTCTAGATTTTACCAATCTTGTTATCTGCCTCTTTACCCAGTTTCATGACTGTAGCATCACTGAGTTAGTGAAAATCCAAGTTTCTATGAAGCTACAGACCACAGGGCTTTCAGAGCCAGAGGAAATAGTTAAAAAGAAAAAAAAAAAGTGAGAGAGAGACAAAGAGAGAGAGTGATCTTTGTAAAAAGGAATTGAGAAAACAGAGGTGAAACGCAGAAAGGGAACTGAGAAGCAGTGAGTCCAAGGCGTGATGGATCTCGTTGGAAGCCACAGAAAAGAGAAGCCAGAGAGACAGACAGACAGGAAGGCAGTCCCCCTAATGTCCTTGCAGGGCCATTTCATCTTCTTCTTTCACCACAGGCAGGGAGTTGAGAGGTCTGGACTGGACATGAGCAGAGAGAGTTGGGAGATTTTCAGTAGAGCCTAGGGTACAGAATCAGGAAAGGTGAGTGAGAGGAGGGGAGACCAGTCACAGAAATACTCTTGGTTGTCCCACTGGGCAAGCCATTTATGGGTAATGTGAAACTCTAACAACCCTTTTTCTTCCTGCTGACATCCCCCCAGGAACTGGTGCTTAACATGAATCAGATTCTCAGGAAATTTTAAACATGAGTTTTAAAGGAGTCACCCTGATTTGTGACAGTGGAGAAACTAGCTTTTTTTATCTAAATGACCATGCCTGCTGCCACAAATTTTGAAGATTCAGAATAGTGCATGCAAATGGGAGGAGTTTACCAAATCTGTCCCATGGCAATATCTTCATGATTGTGCCAAGGGAGCCACTCTGATTTATACCAAGGGAAGACCTAGCTCTTTGCATTCATGCATACGTAAAGCAGCCCCAAAAGAGGAGGTGGTTTTCATGCGTAGGTGTGAACGCAGGATGTACCTCCAGGGATCTCTGTCAGCTCGTTGAGTGGTGGCACGGTCTCCAGTTTGTCTGCGTACGTCTTGGCTGCTTGCCGTTGAGCGTATCGCGCCTCTATCTCTTTCTTTGTCCGGGGAATCCGGCACTTGAAGATACAGCACAGGGTGATAACTGGGAAAGTAGAGAGAAAAGCAAGGGCATTCAGCTTAGATCAGCAGAGCTCTGTTTAGCACAGGCTGGCCTGATCACAGTGAAGAGACTTTAGCAGGAAGGAAGGAAATTTCAGTGAAGTTTCCTCGAGCTGGAGCCATTTACATTAGTGGAAGTAAGTGGCTGAGGGATATGGTCACACAGCTTGAAGCAACTGAGTTACCGAAAGATAAAGAAATATTATTCTTCAGCTGAGCTGTGGTGGTGGACTGGGCATGTACTCCCCACCAAACACAATGTAAAATGTTCACTTAAACCATATACACCACTACTGCACCTAAATACTACACAGTCATTAGTTTTATTTTCATGACCACCCTGTAGATTTGTGAAGTACCATCCTACTTTACAAGGTGGGGGAAAGGGCATAAAAGCACTAAGAGCATAGATTCACTATCACTTTGGAAATGACAGCAGCAACTGAGATGTTACTATCATCCTTCAGCAGTGTGTTATCACTGTTATCAGCTGGAGGTTCCTGCCACCACATTTTAGCCATCCATTTTTGTGTCAGGTAGGTCTTGGGGCTGTGGACCTCCACCTGATAATAGCGATGAGGAGCTGGGGACAGTAATGTTGTCAACCCCTTGAATTAGATCTAGAACAACAGCTCAGCCTATGCCTTAATTGACTTTCATCCAAATCCATTTTGGGCAGGCCAAGAATTAAATTCAGATCTCCTAAATCCCAACTTCATGTTCTCACTGTTCCATCACGCGTCTTTCCAAGGGCTAAGCTTCTTTTCAGGACTTAAGGATGCAGCTCATACCTTTACATCTAGTAAAATATATTTTCCCTTCATGTTTAAATCCATACATTACTTCATAATTCCCATCTGCAAATCTAAGCATGATTCAGACAATTCATTATAATGAATTAGCTATTGGTTGGTTGCTTAGATTGTATAAATTCACAGGCTTGATCAGGTCCCTGGTTCATCCATCTGCCACCACTGACAACAACAAAGCTGCAGCCTCAGGGAAAAGGGCAACGAAGCTGTGAAATGGGTAATCATAAAATTAGCTGGTCCATAAGTTACTAACACATGTCAAGAAGTATGAGTTCTCATATTCTTTGTGAACTTTTGAGTTGCTTTTTCCTCCTTAAATCCTTTTTCTCTTGCATCCTTAAAAAGTTTGGGGATTCTTCTAAATAAAAGCTTAGCTTTCAAATCTAGTTAAGTTCTTAACCTCCTTTATATACCTTGTGGAAATGGATTCTGCATGAAGAGATGTCATATGATCAGTTTTCCGTGTTCTGTCTTTTATATTAACTGGCGGTCTCGCACCCTGTTATGTTATCAATGTTATGAGAAAGGAGCATGTGTCCAACTTTCTCTACATCTCATCAGCTGAGTCAGGTCCCCAAGGCTTTGTATCACCATGAGTGATGTATCAGGCCTTTGAGACTAATTCAAGGAAAAGAGAGAAATAATCTGTACATTTTTTTCCAAGAGTGAGCATTTCTCATTAACCAGAAGTAAAAGCACTTTTGCAGAGGGCCTGCACAACACCGGCACCTAGACCTTCTGGTGGTGTAAATTTTCTTCCCTAAACCAGTTTGTTTTGCATCCCTCCAGCCTCTCCTAAGAAAAGGGAGATTGTTAGCCAAAAGCAAGCTCTGCATGACCCCTTCATACCCTGCCTCCCTAAAGAGAAGGAAAGTAGAACTTTTCTTAGTGTTTTAATCAAAATTGGTGTAATGTCAGCAAACAAAGCGTAGCACCTCCTCCACCCCTTCGCTGAGTTTTGCTACCAAAAATATCTCTCTCCTTAAGCAGTTTGCTGCAGAGGCACTGTAGTGGAACCACACACGGGCCAACCTAAAAGTCACAACAGCACAAGCCACTTGAAGCAGAAGTGAATTGCCTAAAACAGGATGAAATTGTAACGACTTGTAATTGGGGAAGCAATCAACATGCTTTTACCCTTGCTCTTCTGCGAGGGTCAGCAATAATCTGGAGGTAATGGAGCTTTTACTTGTGTCACGAAAGGAAAGCAAGGTGTCCATATGGCACTCCTGGCAGCACAATGTTGGCAGCTGGTGGGTGGGTAACCCACCACATCTGGGAAGCACATGGCTGGCTCTGCCCTGCTGTTCGGTGCAGCAGTATTTCACGGTGCAGCAGTATTTCACTGTGCACCTGCCCACAAAACCCACTATGTTGCAGACAGATAGCAACGACTTCTTCAGTCTAGGAGGAAAAAAAGAAAAAAAAAATCCAGCAGCTGGACTTGGAATCAAGCTAAGGTCAGAATAGAAATAAGCATATATTTTTAATGGAGACAATAAGCAGAGAAACAACCTATCGGGGGATGGGGTATGTGTTTTGTCTCTAACAACTTTTAAATCAAGTTCTACCATTTTCCTAAAAGCACTCTAGCACTCAGCAAAGCAGGGAAATCCTCTACTTACATGGGAGAAAAATCAGGAATATTAGCACCGTCTTTCCTCATAAATGATGAAAATGTCAGTTTTCAAGCAAAACAGGGTTAATCAATGTCCTTGAAGGTCAAGGACAAGATGCCCACTAATATCACAGTAGTTGGCTTAGCTCTGGGGGAGGGAGTAGGGGATGTTGAATCTCTTGCAGCTGTATTTCTTTTCTATTACTAAAGACAAAAATGGTAGTTGCTACACGACACTCATAAGCTCGGCTCTCTGTTTAACTTTCTAATGGACATGAAGCGGTGCACTGTGGTACTGGAGACTTATGTTGTCTTTGGATGTGAAATGACTCATAATCAGCCCCTGGAGCAAGAGGATTATGTGAAAATAATAGAGTATCATTCCTATTTCCAACCCTACTGCAAGCTATGTTTAGTGCACGGCTTGAGCCATGAGCAGAGCTAAGTATTAGACCGAGTGCTATTACCTTGTAAAAGAATAGGCAAGTGAATGAGATTTTGGCGCAGGAGCTTTAGGCCACTGAAACCAAAGAAAGGAATGATCCTAGTGTGGAGTTGCTGCCTGCTGGATTCCTTTGCTTTTCAGTCCATTTCACACACAGGAGACAGTGCGGGTGGAATTCATCTGCACAGCTTTCTGTGTCTAAAAGTTAGAGATTAGAGTCTCAGCAAGTCTCTCCCGGCTCCCTTTACCACTGAAGGAGAGAATGAGGCATCTTCATCATCACCACCCTTACTGGGGGTTTGGCTGCCTGGGCTCAGGGTCACATTAGAGACGACGTATCTGGTGGCCTTCAAAGAGTTAGAAGAAGCTTCAGTGGAGGCTCCCCCCTCCGTCACTAGGGAGTGACTTTAAGCTGGTGCTCTCATGTCTGGTCCCCGCGTGAGCCACACTGCAGTGGTGTTGCAGCTGTGCCCGTGCCTGGCCATGTATCTGGTTGATGCACACCCTGACGCATGGGCGTGACTTTATGGCTTGGCCTCAGACCTGCCTTGTCATTACGGACTTGTCTGGCAATACTTGGGATGCATCTGACCCCAGTTTCTGTCTCTACACCTGAGCTTGACCCTGACTTGCCAACCTGATTACGTGGCTTGACCTCAGACCTGCCTCATCAGCGTGGACTTATCTGGTGATCTTGGCTGAACCTGGCTACGGTCACTGGACCTGTTTTGCCTGCCTTTGCCCTTGTTGAGGACATGGCCTCTGCCTGCCTTGCCACCAGTCTTGGCTCCCAGCTCCCCTTCCCATAAGGAGCAGCCTGCCCTTGCTGCCCCCTGGCAGGGTTAATGCAATGCATTTCCTTCCCTGGAGAAACGATACTGCCATTTTTTCAGGAATGCAGACTATGGATCCAAAGGTCCACACTTAGCCTTCATGGGAGGATTGTTGTTTAAGAATATCCATTCCCATATAAGAACAGATCTAGAACTGGACCATACTGTCTTCTCTGAGAGTTAAACATCAAATCAATCCCCTTCCACAAGTTTAGGACACTACCAGTTATCAGCTGAGCCACGTTAACTGATGGGCCCATGTTCTCAGGCTAGCTGAGTTATGAAGTAAAACAAGACAGTTAAAACCTCCATGGGGATTATATATACAACGAAAGTAGCTGAAACCAAAAGTTTTTGTTTGAGGATGCAGGAATATTAACTACAACTCAGTCAAGTGGTGATGAACTGATCATTTTTGATTCTGGGTTCATAGGATGAAGTATCTGTGGGATCAGTTTGCTTGGATGTTACTTTAGAATTAGTTGTTATGCCTCTCTTCTGGCAGAGAGATGACCTGACTTTAAGTTTTGAATATTTATTTTGTATTAAATATTCACTAGATCTCTTATTCTGCAGGTGAATGCTTTAATCTTGCTGTTATCAAAAAATGTTTAGTCTCATTCTCACATGCTGTGGCTCTCCTTTTCCTTTCCAGGATTTCAACTTTCATTTTAAATGTTGAGAAGGCTTCTAAAATGCAGCCTAAGTAAACTACTACCTTAATGCTTGTCTGACACTGCAGGGAGCTTAAAGCAATCCCCCTAAGATGTATCACTGTCCCATTAGCACCATGGAAGAGCCATAAAGGTACTCAGTATCCAGAATTGAAATGGTGACATTATTCTTGTTTTTTCTGCTCATCAAACTGCATAAGGCAGAATAAGAAACTTCTTGGGCTAGAAAATGTAGTGGGATCATTTGCATTTCTCTCCTTTTTTCGCACGTCTTCTGTATTAAGAATATATGGCCCTGTGATACTATGATAACAAACATCTTCCATTAAATACGCAACTAAAATCTAAATCTTTTCTTTTTTATTAAGATGCTGTAGATTGCTTTGCTGTTTAGCTTCTAAAAATCACTTTCTCACCTTTTTTTCCTTTTCAGTTCCCTGACCTACAAGGTTGAATTCAGCCATCTATTCTGAAGGAACATTTATATTTTAAATTAAAACTCAGGCCTGATCCTGCATATGGTGTTCTCTTTCCACACTGAAGATTCAAAGTGACAACATGGCAAATCATTTTTCATTGCTTCAGCCAAGGTGAGCATTTGAAATGTAATTTTTCGGGTAGGAAACAAATACTTGGTGAACCTTTATGAAATGGGATTTTGAAAGCAGTCAACTTTTTGCCATCTATGATGACAAAGGAAATATTATAATTGGTACTTTTATCTTTCTTCTGCAGATACTTAAAAATTCTGACTTGGGAAATAATGAGGAACTTGAAAACTTGTTCCTTCCTGGATTTTTAACATGTTTTTGTTATTTTTACTAGAGCATTATCTTCCTAATATCCATATGCAATACTGCAAATGGTTGAGGACCTGAGAAATGGCACCATAAAAACTGTAATTTGAAAACGTCATCTGAAGTACAGGCTCAGAACAAATGTTAAATACATAATTGCCACCAAAACCAATTAGATGCCTACAACTCTGTATGTATGTGCACTCCAACTAACTTAAACTAAAATATTTTGGTTTTTAATTGGGGAGAGCTAAGACCATACACATAAGTGTGAGTAGCTATACTGGCTTAAACCAAATATACCTGTGACCAAGCTACCCTTTCCATGGTCTCTATTCTCTTCTCACTGAGGCCAGTTTAGCTCATCAGCTATAACACAGTTGCTTCTGATTTACCTGGAGAGTAAATTTAAAAACCAAAAAGACTTGGCTCTCTTAGGACTTGGGAAAGATATAAATGAAATATCTTCTCCAGGGACTGTTTGGTCTAATTCAGCAGAGCTATGATTGAGAACCGAACAGTTCCATAAATTGAATGGAAATTGGCTGCAATACACAGTATATTTGCTTCACTTGAAACTGAAAAAAACCCACAGTCTGCCAATGAAGCATTTAATTAACATTTAACAAAGTAGCCTGTGCTCCTCTGAGTTAATTAGGCAGCCATTCCATTGTTAATAATGCAAGCAATTAATGCAGATGTATTCAATGGCAAATT
Organism: Casuarius casuarius; assembly: GCA_003342895.1. Classification (NCBI taxonomy): domain Eukaryota; kingdom Metazoa; phylum Chordata; class Aves; order Casuariiformes; family Casuariidae; genus Casuarius; species Casuarius casuarius. Next base: position 2,474,442 of record PTFA01000154.1, on the reverse strand, counting down.
AACTGCAACGCTTGTGTGTAAATGCTGTTTGAGAAGCCTGGAGAGTTGCTTGCTGTATGAGTAGGAAGTTGTTTTTAAGGACAGGGCTAGCATATTTTGGGCAGTCCAAACACCTCACAGTGGTGTTAATAATAGACTAATCATGATAGTGCAAATTTCAGTAAGAACTATTAAAGTCTTAAAGAAAACTAGTCAGGGCTGGGGTGGCTGCTCATCGGACTGGTCCATCCTGAGTGCTCAGCTGCCGTGACCATGCTGCTACGGCTGCCTGAACCACCCCACTTAAAGATGCCACTGCAACTACCAAAGCTCCTGCCAAGCTCCTTGTGTCTTGGAGAGGGTCTCTGAACACAAGGTCCAGTAGAGCAAGGCTTTTTCTCTAAAGGATATGCAACGCTTCGAGGTGGTGACCCAGTCTGGGGTTCAGACGACTGCAAGGAACTACTTTCTTATAGAAAAGAGAGTGAAGCATGGAGAGTGAAAACATCAGTTTTTTTAAAGTCCAGGTCAGAGATGGATTAGATGCCCTCCCAAGATCCTCTTCAACCCTGTATCTTTTTCCACTCTGACTGTTACATACAGTTCTTTCAAGGAAAATCTACTATGATTATGTACTAAATTCCTAGCAAGCAAAACTAGGAGCCAAAGAACAAGGGCTTTTACATTGCAGTTACAATATGACTTCAAGCAAAACATGTTTTTAAACATGTGCACCTTTACAAAATGCCCTGAGGATATTCTGAAAGGACTGCTGCAAGGGTCCAAGGCTGCTCTAATATTTGCTCAGCCGTCAAGCTTAACTACACCGCTACATGTGATATTTTCCCTGGTGTCTGGAAAAGAACGCCTGTCCGCACCATTAGATCACATCATCTGACCTCTCTGTACATCACAAGTTATTATGTATAATTAGGGCCCCAGTGAAATAACTTGTGTTGGATTGAATCCCGCATTACTCTGGGGAAAGGTGGAGAATGTGGCAATGTTTAATCACCCTCCCTGCCACATTTATTTCTCAAATTCCCATTTGAATTGACCTGATTTTGATTTCCAGACTGCTTTTGCACGTATCCAACAGACTGAAGAGACCTTTAGTATTTTTTTTCCTTCTAAAGTCCTTCAATGCTGCAATCAAGTGGCTTTTGATCTTTCTGACAAGCTGAACAGACTGCGCTCAGTGAGACTCCTCCTGCAAGACCTTCAGTGCCTCCAGGCATTGAATAGAGGTGAGGGCTTTTTGGCTTTTTTTTTCCTACAAGCCCTCAATTTTTCAGCTTTTGTTTTAATACACAGGCACAAGCATTTCACCAAGGACAGCAGACAGAGGTGAAAAGACCTTCGTCTGTCTCACTTACATCCAAATAGCTCTTTGTGGCAGCATCACCCTGAATGGGTTTGTTTAACTGCTTGTCCACTGTGCTCTGAAGATATTTTTCAGGCACTGAATGTCCATTTCTTCTGTGTTCCTTGCTTCACCTGTATTCACTGCATCTTGTTTCAGCAGACTCAGCTAACTCTCCCTGTCTGGCTCCTTCCACTCCTCTTCCCATTCTCCTGTCTACTGGCAAGGAGGACAGCTTCAACAGCAGCCTCTTTGTACTTATTTTGAGCTCACTGGTGAAAACGTGGGTTACAGCTGGGCCTCTCACCAAAACCAGTGTTACCCTGGGTAGTCGTTTCAGAGAAATTAGATTTCTGAGCTAAGAAACTGCAGGACAAAAAGAAATGGCTAGTCCCTGGGGGCTCCCTGTCCCATCTGTGTAGATCCAGTCAGGGTAGTCAGTGTGCTTGAGGGCACGGTTCATCTTATCCTAAAGTAAACATCTAAAACAGATTAATTTTCCCAATTGTTCTTTCCTCTGGTCGCTAGAGATATCTAACCTGATGGTGCCTTAGACAGCTGAGAGGAATCCTGGTGACAATGTCAACATTAGACACTGTTGCTGGTGGTCTGAGCTATTGATTAACAAAAGCCCTTAATTAACAAAGCTGCTGGTATCTTAAGCTTTCTGTCTCTTTCTTGGGGTCCTTTATGCCTGGCGGAATAGCTTCAGAAGTTAAGTGGAGAGATCTCTAACCTGCTTGCAGAGATGTGGGACTGAATCTTCTCCACTGTGTCCATGCAAGGAGAGGAGCTGTCACAAGGAGGAGCCAATACTGCAGCTGAGTGAGGCAGGATGTAAGAATGATCCTTTTGTCTAACAAGGAGAGATACCTGTTGTCAGGCATTTATTCCAAACACAGTCAGCAAGCTGAGCCTGTCTTTTCTGTCAGACTAGAGCTAGGAACAAAACCCAGGATCCCTACACCTGCAGCTCATCTGGTGTCTAGGGTGGATCAGAACCAGACTTGGATCCAATCTCTGCAGTTCAGACCCATCTCCTCACTCTCACACACATGCACAAACTTTGTGTAGTCCTACATTTACACACAGATCCTAACTCATAATGAATTTCAAAGAATATATGTCTGCTACCTGCATTAATTTTCACCACCTGAGGAGCAGGCTACTGGATGTTATTTACCACTGTCTTGAAAATCAGCAAAATCCTTATGTTCTTTAGGTTGATGTTAACTGGATTTTCATGAGATGGTGGCCTTTCACTGATTCTCCACACCAGATAGATATAATGCCCAGGTGAGTCCAAGCATGAAATTGCACATGAAAGGCAAATGAGAATAAAACTCGTGAGGGTCTATTGAAATGATAACAATTACAATAATAAATCAGAACTTAAACAGTTAATCAAGTGGTGAATAGGGTTTGTCCAGGAAGGCTGCAAATATGAATTCACTTTCAGATCCATAAAGCCATTCTCTGCAAGACATTCATTGCCTCATGCGACTCTCAAGCCTGTACACGTGCACCTCATGCACTGCAACACAACAACGCAACCTTTCCTCACACCCCCCATCTGTGACTCCACAGTCGGCATGTGCACAGCTCTGCAGTCCCTATTGCCTTGAGCACGTATGGTCACTGAGCAGGAGGCAGGATGAGGCAACAGGCCAGGCTTCCAGCTGGTGGGGACACCCACACGAAGGAGCTGTGCTGAAGGCATCTGCCCCTGCTATAGTCCAATACGCCTGTCCTTCCCCTTGCAGACTCCAGACACAGTCATCTCCATGTAACTGGAAAGCTGCCACATTCAAGAGAAGTCATCTCCAGCCAGTGGCATCTCCAATGCTTTTTAGTGGCTGGAGGTCACAGCAGCAAATTTTGTAGTAGACCTGAGTGTGTTTACATGTGGGTGTGTGTGTTGACCTGTATAACAATGGAAGCTTAAGATATTATTATTGTATAAAACAAGGACAGCACAGGCTATTTATTATCAAGATAATAAGACAAGACTAGTTGTTATTCGTCAGAATACAAAAAAAATGGCCATTGCTTTGTAAAGGATTTTGTAACTTTCTTCTAAACATCCCTTTTTGTGCTCAGCTTGAGGTGCATATGCTGGTGGGTACAAGTTTGGGAACTTGGACTATCATGCAGGCACACAAATGCACAACTCTGAAAAACATTCAAACATTAATAAAAAAGGCCCTAAGAAAACTTATTGCATGTGGTAACAAGATTTTGTGTGGCATCTTGGACTCAGGACAAAATGGGGCTTAAGCTGTTTTCCCCACGATAAGAACCACTCCTTGTCTCAAGACTTAGGCGTATCCATTTGGACAAGGGATATTTCCTTTGGTAGAAGACAGTACCTCCTCCCCTTGCGATCACATCTGCACATACTATTCTGTGCACCCCTATGAGTGTTTCTCATATGCTAGGCAAGATGTCATCATCTTTGCTGCTAGTGATGCAGCATTTGAAGATATATAGCCAAAGCCTCTGTCAGAATCACCATGTGAAGCAGCCCTGAGCCAGTCTCCATCGTCTGTGTTTCACTGGAAATTCTGCATATTAGTGGAAACGTCTGTCTAGTTTTGCCATCCAAAAAGTAATGGTTATTTAATGATGTAAATCATCTGCTTGGTATTTGCACTTCAACACCAGCATCAAGTAGGTAAATTAAACCTCTAACACTTTGGATTAAACGAGGTGAATGCAATTAACAGAATGCAGTTCAACAGCTTTGCTGGTGCCTGTTAAATAATACTCAATTCCTAGAAACCTGTTTATTCAATTTGAGCCTCACTTGTGCTCTCACACTATTTTATACTCCTCTTGAACCCTTGGCAGGTTCAGTTCTAGTTTACACAGGGAGACATGCAAAAGTCTTGCATCTATCAGTCCTAAGCATTGCTCCTGATGGCAGACCTGGCTCTTCAGGCTTTCCTGTCTGAGGCTATATATCAGAAGAGAATCACTGCTGCTCTTGGCTGGGGCTCTGTGTTACCATTTGACTGGCATGGGTGAGAATGGGAAAGCATCTCTAGTAAGTCTTGCAGAAGGACACAAACATAGTGAAAAAGAGATCAGAACTGGGCCTCCTACTTTTGCAATCAGCCTCTGCTTTAGCCCACTGTCCTGTCATTCCTTGTCCGGATAAGCCCTAGTCCTCAGTAGCACTAGGCCTGCTGAGGACTATGTGCCCTTGTGATAAAATCCGTTTCCATGGTCCCAGAGCTGTTCTGGTGACAGTGATGCCCCTAAAACACCAACCCTGAACAATACTGATGAATTAAAGGTCTCTCACTCATGGAGGCAAGGTGGTCTAGCGCACACCCTGAGCTTGGAAACCTCAGCAGTTCCTCGGTGTGATGATCAGGTACCTTTCACAGCCAGCTCAGACTTCAGCTTGAGCAGAGCACAAGGCATGAATCCACACTCGGAGAGCTGCCATGGGATGTGATAACAGCTCTGCTGCCACCCCACCACCCAGGGAACGTTCCTGCCAGAAGTCCCTCAGTCCATCCTACCTTATCCCTCACACTGTCTCTTCAGCTGTGTAAGGATTCAAAGCTAGATGATAAGAGGTGTGTCCCTGCCTGTGGTACCTGAAATACAGCTGGTTGAAGGCCTACATCTGGCTGGCTTGATACAGGTGAAGGTGGACTCTGGGAAGGAGCTGAAGGGCACTGCTTCTTCTTCATAGTACTGTCCCTGCTTCCAGCATCCTTTTCATGCCCTCTCCCATCTACTTATGCCTTTCACTCCAAAGAGATGTACCAGCAGGGAAATTGAGGCCTTTTGCCCTGTGTCCTGATCTATTTGTTGGACCATCTCTGCAGAAACCAGTGGGGCACTGCTCAAAGAGGTGCTCCCAGATTTGGGAGGCATGTGCAGCGCTTCCTACTTCTCTCCCTGGTGTGCTGCTGCCAACCCCAGACCTGGGAGTCATGGAAACATGGAAACCAGCAGACTTCAGACCTTGAAACCAAAGTAACATCCAGTAAGGAAAATAAACAGCCCACAGGCCTGCATAAAAATGTTGATGGTGGTTTTGATGGCTCTGGGGAAGGAAAAAAGGAGTTAGTACAGAGCACACTGGTCAAGTCTTGGTCCTAGGTGCTGGCTCTCCTGATGATTGATCTGGGCCACCCTCTCCTCCGTCACATCACTGTAGTTTTAAAAGGATAATACTTTTTGTGCAAAACGCTTGAGCTCTGTGGATGAAAGAGGCTGTGCAAGATTCAGGGACTCTGTCCCATCCCCTCAGAGCGACACTGTTGGGCCTCCGTTCCTCATTCACAGGTTCTGTGAAAAAAAGAAGCCAGGCGTAGCAAGAAGATAGCAGTTCTCCTGAGCAAATCAAATCCTCCTGACAGCTAATCTCATCTTGGGTGTCGACTCTTGTCTTATCGCAGCCTCTCCTAGGAAGAGAGCCAGACTCCACAGCTGTATCTGGTAGATACTCCTGCATCCCAGGGGTCTCTTGTCTTATCAGCCAGTATTCAAATAAGCAATCCAGCGTGGCTGAATTATGCTAGATGCTGAGAGGCATCCTGACAAGGATTTAAAGACACATTGTCATGACGCTGGCCAGGCATTAGGCCTGTCCTGCTCTACCTGATTAAAGTGTCTAAAAGGAAAAGTTTCCTTTAACCAAGGACAAAATGACTGTAAAAATCTTGTGGGCACAAGAGCAGCAGTCACTTGACTTGTTCTGTGCAGTACCTGAAAAACTTGCTTTTCTGCCTTCCTTTCTTTCCAAGTTTTCCATGTAGAGGGTCTGCTTGCATTGAAAATGAGCTCTAATGTGGCCTTCTCTGACTGGAGCAAAAAAATTAGCATTCCTGATTTTTTTAGTAGATGAATAAGAATCATGTAATGATTGAGCAGCATGTCCATGAGAGTTATACCTCCAGCATGACCTGAATGCTCTCTGTGTGTTCTGTGAAACCAGATTTCCTCCAATGGGCTGCTACATGCCTGAAGTTTTATTTGTGGCATGACTTTTATCCTGTCACAGAGCAGAAGCAAAGGAAAAAGATGGAGAGAGGGATGGGCTGTTGGACAGAAGGAGGCTGGAAGATGCCTTCATATGGCATCTGAGAAAGGTGGCCATCAGCTGCTCCAGGAGAAGCAGCAAAGCTTTCTACTAACAGGTGTGCAAACATTTCAGCTCTTCTTCTGGTCTCTGGTGGTTAAGAGTCATGAAGCATCCTGTTTGGCTTGTAAACTGCCCCAAAACCTTGTTATGGATTAGAAGACCTCCCCAGAGACTTGTCATTCATTTCAGTGACATGTATTGACAACATAACTCTTTGTGTTCTTTGTTTTTTTTTTTCCCCTCTTCATTAAATAAGGAAGTGTAATAGGGTTTGGAATTTGGCCATTTTCCTAGCATTTGTTGTGTGATGATGCCATCTTGTGGAAGTTGCTAAGAGCAGTTTGAAACCACCTAAATCACATCTACATTTGCAAGTCTTGCTGCACAGCAGGAGCGGGTTTGTGAGGTGATAGCAGGGGGGACCTGCCATCCTTGCTTGGTGCCCTTCATCAGAGTAGCTCTAGCCCAGTTCTGCGGGTGTAGGTGCTGTTAGCAATTATAACACTCCAACTGGTGCTTAGTGGGATCATATCTTTCTGGAGTACATCTTCCCTTTCATCCAAAAGGAATCGAGTTTGAGGGTCCCACGACCACTCTGATGTGAATCAGAGTGAGGTAGGCAGGGTCATTGGCTTCAAAGGCATACTCCTCCTCTGAATTCAAATGACAAAGCAGGCACACCTTGAAGGCCTTAAAGCCCTGATAACGAGATGAGATTGTAAACCAATGGGATCAAGCCTAGGCCCTAGGAAGAAGGCCTCTGCCTCTGGTTGTGCCAGCTCCTGCTTTGACCGGGAGGGTGATGGTGCTCCTGGAACCAGAGAGAGGAACCACACAAAAGCTCTTCTCCAGCTGTGGTCACCTTGGAAAAGCCAAGTGTTGTTCAGTGTCCTGGGCTGATATCAAGATAGCTTCCAAGACCTTGCTCACAGGAAACCTGCACTTGCTGCTAGGAGGTGATACTTTGCTGGGAAAACCTGGGGAACCACCAGTGCTTTGGGGAATGCAAAGGAGAGGAGGAGGAGGAGGAAGATGTGGCTGGAGCAAAAGGCAAGAAAGAGGTGAGAACTGACTTCAAAATCCAGTTAAATGCATGTCAGGTTTGAACCTATCACATTTTGACTTGGATTGCTGATGTGGTTAATTTGGGGTAATAATTGTTTCCTCATATAATATGTTGTTTTCATAAAGCTGGTTGACTATATAGCTTAAGCTGGTACAGGTGCTTTCAAATCCACTCTGTTCATTGAAGGAAACAGTTTCTTCAAACAAAAAGACTGTGTTAGAGAAGCAGAGCCCTAAAGTGACTCTCTTCCCTGTTGTGACATACTGAATCTATCACTCTGAGACCTGAGACTTAGCAAGCTGAAAACCTGCAATTTCCTAGAAAATACCACCCCTGGTAATATACAACCTAAACCACCTGTGTGGCTTAGTGTGGGATCTTGAACCGTAAAGCAGATGGTACTTTATAGGTGAATGGCACATATCCCATTTGTGAGTCTGGCTAAATTCAGATCCTCAAAATAGTATAGCTTCTCACTATTGGCCACTTTCATCCTTTTTAAGGACCTGGGCTGTAACTTTCTTTCTATGCTGCTTTCTATAATAAGTTTCATTACTGGGCTGTCACCAGAATGATAAACTGTCATAAGTGTTTGCTTCTTGCTACTGAGATTTTTAGGTAAGTGAAGAAAACTTAGCTTCTTTCCTTCAAATGGCACATCTTGGTTGAAATCTGACGTGTTAGTTTGCCAGCATGGGAGATTTTTCTTGCTTGTAATAATCCTAAATAAGTTGGTAATGCCAAAGCCAGTTTCTAACCAATAACAAAATAATCAGACTTACTGGAGGGAAAAATCTGTTCAACCAAGTAAACCCCTTTGCAAGTCTACTTGTATTTTAAATCTGCCAGTGTTAATTTTGATTCCTGCTTCCTGCATTTTAGGGAGTCCATAGGGTTAAATATTTGGCTATGTTTATTTTGTTTTACAGAGGTTTTTTGCAATTGTTTGCAAAGGGTGTTGTGGCATGTGATGAATTAGCATATGCTTCACTGATTGAAAACAGTTAAAAACCCCTAAGAGTGCTTATCCTGGAGGCTTTGGGTGTAGGGTGTGTTATCTGCCCAGAAAGGGCAATGAGGAGAAAAGAAAACAGAGGAAAAGGCTTGTACTTGCTTTGAAAAGGTGAATGTTTCTGCTTTACAAAGAGCATGGGCACATAACAGGAAAGATACTGGGGAAGAATGAGAAAAAAGGATTAGCTGGAGCAGAGCAGTAAAAACTGGGAGTGCTCAGGTATGAGTGAGATTAGTTAGCCAAACTGGCCAAGGCAATAGGAAAGAAGAGACCCATTACTTAATAATGACCAAGAGCAGAAAAAGTGATGCAGAAAGCTAAGGCACTCAAGGCCTTCTTTCATTTAATCATCTTAAAATGTTCATTGTTCTGTGTATGAAATTAATTCTAACAAGGAATTAGAACTACAAACCAGAATCGGAGGAGAAAAAGGTTAAAAAATATCTAGGAGATATAAGGCAGGGTGATAGCCCCCTCTTAGAAGGGGTAAGGATTTGTGGCAATCTCTGAGCTGATAGTAATTGCCTTCAGGGTCTGGAGACAAGCTCTGTCCCTGTGCTCATCTGCCCCAGCAGGAAAAAGAGAACAATCAAGGGAGTTACTGGCAAGTCAGTGTAACTTCATTTCCTGGAAAGCTGCTGGAAGCAATGTACTTATTAAACTCTTTGCAGATGCCCAGAGAGTAACAAGAGGATGGGAAACGGGAATGGACTTATCAAGTGTGGCTTGTATCATACTGATCTAGTTTCTTAGTACGACAGTATAGCTGGCTCAAGGAGAAAGCAGGAAATCTCACGTTCCTCATAAGATCTCTTCTCATAATGTCTTGACAGTGTCCTATGTGACACTCCCAATAGCAAGCTAGTGAAAGTAGTGTGTATTGAACAGTGAAGCTGGTTTAAATACTGTTCCCAGAGTGACCTGCAAGGGGCTGAAGCTGAACGAAGACTTTTTGGTGGGGAATCAGTCATACCCAGACAGATCCTCAAAGCCTGCTGGGGAAGTGCCTGATCCCATCCCACTGCAGTCACCAGGTCTGAGCCAGTGGCTTCCTAATGCCTGGATCCAAAAAGATTTAGGTCACGAAACACCTAGAACAGGGGTGAGGTGCTTAAATGTCAGATCTGGTCCAGGCTGCAGACCTCTTGAGGTTTCTTTGCTTTGGCATGTGGGACAGCACCACAAGAGATCACACATAGCCTCCAGGGCTGCGTGAGAGGGTATGGCGCTTGCCAAGCTGAGTGACAGGGCAGGACCATGGCTGTCATGTGCATCTGGGGCTGCGTGTGGTCCTGCATCTGGCAAAGCAGTCCTAGCTGCAGCACAGCCCTACTGCCTCTCATCTGCTCTGAGATGCCACCAGCTGGGACCCACTGATCCATGCGCTACCAGATGAAGCCATGGTGGCCAACCTACAGGTCCTTCAAAGATCCCATCCTGCCTGCAGCAGCCCCTCATGTGTAGCCCTGTGACTCCAGAGACCACAGAGCCATGGCCATGTGGTCTGTAGTCCTCCTTGGGTCAGGAACGGGTCCTACTCAGGGAGGTGCTTAGTTGGTGCAAGGCAGAGAATTGCGACTTACTGACTGCCAGGACAAAGATGGCAAAGATTCCAATCACCTGCCAGAGACGCAGCCCCCAGATCACGACCGTCTCTGAAGTCACAGGGTCCGGCTTCTTTTTTGGGGGTTCTGTGGTGGCCTGGGAAAGAGGGAAAAAAACTGTGTGTTAAGAATTGGAAGGGTCACTGTGAAATGGCACAGCAGTACAGAAACTAGCAGCCCCAGTTCTTTGGGCCTCCAACAATTTGGAGTCTTCAGGGAACAGGGCTCTCAACAAAGAGCTCATTTAGTTTTTGCTGACTTAACGTATATCTGAAGTGTTGCCAATTTTCATGATTATAAAGCAGTTCTTTTTGCCTTTATTTCTCAAACCACAGCTTAAAATCCACAGGCTCCTAAAGCCTTTCATATTTTGTATACATCATATTTTACAGACATATCTAGAACCGATTTTTAAGACTCGGCTTTGGTGTGGGGAGGGGGTGGAGTGGGGTGATGACAGCTAGAGCAAACAGAGAGCTCAGATGGCTGGACAAGTCTGTGCTGATGAGGCAGGTCTGTGGGTGAGCGCCAGCAGTGCTCATGGCCAGGCACAGGCAGGGTCGCAAGGCAGCGGGGGCTGTAGCTCAGGTGGGGGTCAAGCCCTAGAGCTTCCACTTGGAGCAGCTCCTAGGAGATGGGGGTCAGCCCTTGCTGTGCTGTCTCCAAGCTAACCCAGAACCCTGGCAGCCAGGCCTCTGGGAAGGAGGCAGGATGCTCCTAGGACCCTGGATTAACTTGCTGCGTGACTGCTGGGCCATGGAGAAACCCTGCAGAAGAACTGCTAGATCAAATAGGACAGAAGGAATTGTGTACGAGACAGTAATCGATGCTGACCCCCAGCTTGGTCCATTCTTTCTCATTCTCATCATTGCCCTTACTGTAAGGGCTGCTGGCAGAAGAGGGAAGCCTACTTTCCTGACTCTGGCCTTGGTTTTGGTGTTGAAAGCTATTGGGTGTGGTTAATCTCTTGCTATGCATTCCTGCCTTGACCATAAGCCGGTCCCTTTTCCTATGCCCAGACTTCGGGGGGGCCTGAGAGAGGACTAGGTCATGGTGAGCCCTCAGTTCTTCCTCTGGTCGCCGCCTTCACCCTCAGGACAACTCCAGCAGCCTACAGCTACCCCACTGCCTGCATTTCAGAAGCAGTATAGGAAGGAGCCGGGTGGCTTATTTGCCCCACACGGCCCCGCTACCACTGCTATAGGAGTTACAGTGGCAGAGAGCTTGTCCTAGCAGGCATAGTCCTGGCCAAGCCCATCTCATCAGCCCTGCAGGCAGGGCTGGCTCTGGGCCTGTGACAAGGAAAGATGCGAATCTCCACTTGTCCTGCCCTGGAGCTCCTCCAGGCATGTGCCTTATCATGGGCTCGTGTCCAAGCTCTCTGAATGTCTGTACTCTGAAGATACAACAGATACAAACTTCCCTTTTCTAGCAAGGGAATGCTTCACAGGAGGACTCTGACTTGAGTAGCAAGCATTTCTGTAGTGCTGTTTCAGAGCTCCTTGGTGTTAAAGATGTGAGTGGGGGTAAGATTTTGGTCTCTTAAATGTAGGCATCTAGTGTCACTTGAGGTGCTGTGGGGCATCCTCCAGCTGCCAGTCCAGCAGTGCGTAGGTCTTGCAATGGTCCTGCCATATGTGCCAGCTGCTGTATGGATGTCAGACACTCGAGGACCTCTCAGATAGCGCTAAGCAGCTGACTTCACAGCAGCGGCCTCATCCCTGTGAGATATGAGACAAAGTCAGACATCTCATATCCATACCTTATTCTGTCTGCCTCCTGTTGGATGAGCATCCAGTGCCTCAGCTTCTCCATGGATAACAGAGGAACATTACTGCTTCCTTACTTCTGCCTTGAGCTATTTTGAAGGAAAATGCTGTGTGGATTTGATACAGGAACAGATGCTGTGGCTCAATTATAAGTTGGGGAAGAGCACTTGATTTAAATGCCTACTATGGGACACTGATCCCATAACTGCTGGGTAGTGAAGGGTTGATGAATTCTTGAAGGGCAGCACTATGTACAGGAAGCAATTCCCACACAAAATATTCTGTAGCTATCAAAATGGCAAAGGAGAGTTGGATAGCTGCTTAAATTACATTTAAGCATTGGGGATCCAAGCATGTTGCCAGTGGACCCTCCCTATAAAGTTAGCCCCACAGAGTGCAGACATCAGATTTCATTAAATATCTTGGCTCCTTAGCACTGTCTGTGTTGTTTAAAGGTTAGACCAAGGGATTCCAGCCCTACTTTTGTGTATAAATAACTATGAACAAACAGCTGTGTTTTTAGATATACAGCCCTTAGGCAACCTGATCTCCCCTTCAGCATAATGCTCTGCAAAAAAAGTAGTTAGCTAGCCAATATGTGCTGAGAGCCCTGAGGTTACCTCAGAACACATTAAATGTGTAGAGATCAAGCTGTGCTGTGGTCCAAGAGGAAGGTCTTGGCTTCTCCCTTAGCTTTTTCCCTTGCAATAATAAACCACGAGCCTGCCCAATGGCAAGGTGGTGCTGTTTCATTTCTTTCTATGAAGTAGCCCACAGGATCCTTTTGTAGTTTCAGCATATCCATATCATGATCTGGCAAAGAACTTAAGTAAGGGATATAACCCCAACTGCTTTTGTTTACTTAAAAATAAATATTTTTACAGTTAAGTGGACGTTCTTCCCCCTCAGCTGAAAGTGTACATTTTCTTTCAATTTAAATTTGGCTTTGGGGACAGTCAACTTCTTTGTGTGTTCTTCTCCATTAAAAATGGGGAAAAAAGTCTTAAAATGAATGAATTAAAAGGGAATTTGAAAAAGAACTATGAATTCTCCAGGTCTCTCTCCATTCATAAACAGTAACTTTCTTTTTAATCTAACTTGCTTCTATGTTTTGGGTCACTAATGACAAGTCTGATGAAAAAATGTGCTCTTAAATCCTCTTCTAGATGTCACATCAAGCCTAGTTATCTTTCTGGATAGCATGCCTTTAAGAGTTATTTGGGCTGAGAAGGGGTTCTTTGAATTAAATTCTCTGGCTTATACTGTATCGGTGGTCAGAAGAGATGTGTGTTCTGTTTGGTGTATGTCTACAAAAAGAAGGGATTTAGCTAAAGGAGTGTGTTTGATGCAACATGAAAAGGGAAGCACAAGAGGCCGGTGAGAAAATCTGTGAAAAATAGGAGAATAACCATGGTACCTTATCTTTTGGAGCTGGTGTTGTCAGCTTTTTTAGGTGGTTTACTGATGATCTGGCTAGTACAGAGGAAGATCCCTGCATCCCATAGCTGTATCTGTCTCTTCAGCCTTCAGGATTATTTCAGTCTTAGGTTGCTACGTAGCTGCCTTACAGATCACACAGCCACCTTGCGGGATGTTTTAGAGGAGGTGGAGACTCATCAATAATGTAGATGATTGACCATTCTTTACACCATGGAGGTTTTAGCTCTGCCTGCGTCTTATCCTGGAAGTCAGATGTCAATGGACCACCCCTTTAGAGGAACATCTGGCCTTTCATATACAAGATAGAATCCAATAAAATAGAGCTAGAAATGTCTCAGTCTCCATCGCCCATCATTCTGCTCTCTCTAGGCTTTTGACGTCTATAGCCTTGACTTCTCTGTCCAAACTTGTCACCCCAGGTTCACTTTAGAGTCGCTGAAAGGAAATGGGTACATCTATGATGCAATCTCTGACCTATATTAGATACTTGAGATGAGGGGAATTGCATCCTCAGCTCCTGACTGTATTGAGTAGATCTTCAACATCTATAGGGAGAGTCTGGGGTAAATAGCTTTAGAGATGCATACCTTCTGTTGAAGAAACCTCTGCAAAGCGACCATTCAGGTGGAAACTGGACAGGGCTGTGATGGCCTTCATGATAGCTAAGTGTTAGACAGTGAGATACCTAAGTCTCATTGCAGATCCAGTTCTTAGGTTTTTTTTCTGTGACTCTGTTCTCCCTCTCTGAAATGGGGAGAACCACACTTCATAGCTATGTTGAGAGGATAAATACTACAAGTAATGAAGTTTTCAGATGTTGCAATGATTGGGGGAGTACTTGAGAGATATCTTGGGTTGATGCATAGTAGAAGAGAAATCTCACTGTAAAATCCAGGAGACAAGCTATGAATTTCCTGCAGAGCCATGCTTAAAGCTATTTGACCTAATGCTCACAAACTAAACCTGTGGTATGGTGAGAGCAAAGGTGATCGTGTATCATGATACAAATCTGGAGAGCTTCAACCATACTAGTCAGACGGGTTGTCTAGGCCAATGCTGTGGTGCTAGAGCAGCAGAGATATGGTGGGACACACCAACAAGAAGCATTTGTTCTCTCAGACAACGGCTTAGAAGATCAGAGGTTAACTATCCCTCACTGCCAAAGAATTTATGATGTGCTGTGTTGCAGTAAATCATAGAGTTAAAATCTGCTAATGACCTTTCAGAGCAGTTGTTAGCAAAATACGTTCACTGATTCATATTTGAACTTAAGGCCTGATTTGAATTGACAACAGCCTTTTGATAGAAGTTAAAAACACTTCACTTCTAAAAAGTCTTCTAAGCATGCACATCTGATTCCCTTCAGTGCCCTTTCCTTCTCAGCCCGTGGAAGTGCAGTTAAAACACAGCTGTAATGGTTACCAGAGAGAGTGAATTGGAGCTGGAGCTGTTCTCCAATTACTTGCCCATTTGTGCAATATAAACCATATTTTAGTCTCTTCTTAATGAAGGATGTTTCCTACTGAGTCTGGAGTGCTTTGTTTCCCAGCGGGATCCCAATTACACTCCATTTGTGGTGGACAGGATTGCTGCCTGAGCTTGTCTCTTCTGTCTTAGGTACTCAGCACCACTTGGTGCAACTTCATTTCTATTTGTTCCAGCTACCCTTGTTTGACAGTGCAGGGACTGGACTTGGGGCATCTCATGCTCAAAAAAACAGCTGAATGAAAGAGAGTCTGTTCAGAGTGGTGTGATCTTGTAGATGAGTCTGGGACAATCAAATAGGTAGGAAACTGGAGTACTCATCACTAAAGGACCTCCTTTTTAAACTGTAGGATTTCTTTATACTGGTTACAAAGCAGCTGGCAATAAGAAAAAGAAACGGAAGAAGCCCTGGGGAGCAATCGGGACACCATTTTAGGTTCTGAAAATTTTGTCTAATTAGAAGACCCTGGAGATCTAAGTTCATTTCCTGTCTTGGCTCTGGCTTTCCTGTGTTACCATGAGCTGCTTGCTTACTACTGATCTTGGAGTCAACCTCTAGCATAGCTTCAGTCTGAATCACAGGAGATGCTTCCTTTTGAAGTTCTCAGTATGGCTTTTCTTTTGCAAAATCGAGCTCCCCCAAAGGGTCTCTCCTTCCAGGCCTGTCTCTGGGCAACTTGGAAAGGGAGTTAGGTGTAAAGAAAATATTCTTCAGGAAGGGAAACTGGGGGCGTTTCTGCTGAAATCCTGCACATCTGGATGAGTTTTAAGTGCACATCAAGAAAGGAGAGAGGATACAGAAAGGGGCATGGCCCCATTCAGCAGAGTCCCTAGGGCTGTGCCAGATGGGAGCAGAGAGGAAAGGTTAGCTCTGTAGATGTCTGGAGGGAATGGGTTTAAGGTTGATCATAGCTATTGCTCTAGGCAGTTTTTGGAGCAAGTCCTTGGAGGATCTACCATCAGCGCAGGGAAGGGAACCTGCAGTTCTGGAGGCCCAAAGATTTTTTTTTTCCTATACGGGTACTTGCTGCTCAGTCAAGCCTCGCTCATTACTAATGGTCCTTCCCTCTGCTTTGTCAAGGCACTTGCAGGGCTGTGTTGCACATGGCAGCATGATGCTCCACACTTTCTTGACTGGTTGGGCAGTCAGTGTGAGTGACTGTGTCTGCTATGAGGAGTCCTGAGGCAAGAGAGAGGCTTTACTCAACAGCCAAGGACTGTGTTTTCTCATGAGGCTCAGCTCTGAAGACAGCCATGCTTGCAGGAATATTCCCCATCTACAGCCATGGAGAGCAACCCCTCATATAGCCTGGCTCCCTGTCTCGTGACCAGCCACAGGGCATCTCATGCATCAGAGCCTTAGGACATTCAGCAGGTTGGTAAAGTTTAGAGTACGTTATTAGTCAACATTAATCATAAGCACAGGGTCCTCCAAGAATACAGTATAAAAAAAGTACAAAAAGTTGGTAGATTACAGATCTGAAGGTGAGGCAGTAAGAATCCACCTTCTCCTTTATAACTGGCAAAGGCACCAGTTTTTCCACATCATACACAGGTTTGAGTCCCATATGTTGCCCCCAGTGCCAATCTCCAGCAAGAATGTTAAGTGGTATGTGTTCATCTCTTCATGCGACACCCTTACATAGGAGTGGTTCTATTGCAAGAATAGTAGAATAATTGTAACTGGAAGCAGCAAACCAAAGTCAGAGTTTGCATTAACAGTACCGAGCATGGAGCTATGGGACTGGAGATCCTTGCTGCTCTCCTTTCCAGTTAGCGTCTTTCCTCTGGGGATCTCAAAGCACTTCATGCATCATCCTTGTTAAACAGAAGTAATATTTCCAGCTCAGGGTAGAGTAGATGAGATGGGGCAATTAAGAGACTTTTCTCAAGATCACAGCATGGATTAGCAGCTGTTTGGGAAACGCAATGGATTCCAGGGTCGTCCTCTAACCGCTGCACCACTCATGTAGAAAACCCCACAGAGATGCAACATGCAGTAGATATTTAGATGTTTAAATGTTCTTCAGTCCAAGTAGTCACAAATTAAAACATAGCAAGGATGAAGAAACTATTGGACTGGTAAAAAGCTGCATGACAATTGTGGGAGGGGAAAGAAGATGCAGATATACATGAAGGTAAGGGATGAGCTGAAGTACTGGGTGCCCAGCTACAGGCGACTGTGTGCCTCAAAAGGAGAGCCTAGGTCTCTGGATCGATGTAGGAGCAAGTGTTTACTGTCAGGACCAGGAAGGTTAGTAATGGGAGCACTTACTGCCAGTTTGTGGCTAATTCTGCACAGAGTTGCATCAAACCAGGCTGAACTTGTGTTGAAAGAAAGAAACTAAAGCAGGGTTGAAGATCTGTCACTTTCAATGGTTTCACAAAAGCTCTCTATTTGCCACTTTCTGTAATACTTTGGTTCAAAATGTTGCATATTTAAGACAAAAGTGCAAGCGGAAAAAGTCACAAGCTGCGAATGAAGACTGCTGCAGAGTCCTGAGCATTCATGTAGATACTTTGGTTTAATCACTGCAACTTTTCATCGTATGTTCTTAACTGGGCATTGAGAACACTAGGGTCAAAAAATTACTATATCGCCACGGTCAAGCTACCATGGCTCAGTAAATCGCCATGCAAGCTGACCTGTGGCAAGTGTCTGTGTGCATGCACTGGGACTAAATAGCAGAGGGCTAAGTCTGCATTACTACACATGCTGACTGGACAAGATGTCTAAGCTCCTAAATGAGTTGAAGAATGCAGCACTGAATGTCCCGCACTTAATCCCCTTAGCTTTTGGAGTTGATACATACAATGGCAAAAACATCTTAATGAAAGCAACTCTTAGTAGCTTTAGGAAATCAGAGCTGTTGATTTGTGTGTGGGGATAAATGTCAAGATTTGGAGTCACTGATTTGGGCTTGGCAATAAATGTCAAGATAACTGAGTGACTGGATCAGGGACAAAGGAAAAGATGTAAAAGGGTGAAACTCAGCAGAGATGGAACTGTGAGATAAGGCAATTCTTACCCGGTCATAAATAAATAAATGAAGCCGGTTCTCACAGTTCAAAGAAGGATGAATTTGAAAGGTGAGGTGCCCTTGGCCACGAGTGTGGTCCAGACTGAAGATGGATAGATGGATGAAGAGCTTGCATTTAGTATTAAGACAAAAAGCTGCCAAGCCAAAATACTGACAGTGTTGCTTCATAGGCTGAAAGCAGATGCATTAAAGAAGACTCCAGAAAAACGGAGGCAATAAAGAAGATTTCTGCAAAAGATGTCAGGTTTAAAGGGAGTCATCTTTAGATACAGGAGGGTGTTAGGAATGGAGAAAATGCAGGCAAAAAGCAGCATCAACAACACACAAAACTAATAGTTCAACTGGGAGATGTTTCTGGAGGAAAGCAGATGAGATTTCAAAGGAAATTATGCAAACGCACCCAAGGCGTATATGTATGTGTAGCCTCATACAGTATTGTTACCATAAAGTGGCTGGGCATTGTCTACAGAAATATGGAAGAGCTGGGCCTTCAGGAGGGGAGAGGTGGGGGGAAAAAAAAGGCAGAAAGGAATAAATGAAACATTACAGTGTTCCCCGCACCTCCAAGGAGGTGCTCTGGGCTGAAAGGAAGTATAACCATGTTATATCAAAAAGATTTACAGCTCAGTTTAGTAGCCTAAACTTAATGGAGACATCGATATAGCCCTTGATAAACACTTCACATAACACTCGTGGAAGATCTGTGCTCTCTGGAGCAGTAGCTGGAAAATGGGCAGAATACAATGCAGTGCCTAAAATAAGACTAGACTTCTAAGTTTAGACAACTGAATCCTACTCTTAGTTAATACAAATGACAAATACCAAGGATGGACCATAGATGTAGGTGTCTTGTGGGGTGACTGAGTAGCTCCCTAGGCTCTGCTGACTGTAATGACTGTCTTCATTGACTATAATGGAGGCCAAGATACTCAGATCACTTACTGGCACTTACTGTAGACATGTATATTTAAGTGTCTTCACCTGCAGGCTATGTTGCTCCCTTAAGTTAGAGCAGATACATTCCCTTTTAGATTATTAAAAATATGCTAGTTAAGCCTGAGTTAGTTACTCTAAGGTTATGTGATGGCTGAGATAAAGCAGGTGCTTCCAGAGGGCCGTTTATCCCAGTCTAAGGCAAGTGACTTATCTAGATCTGATGAATAAATGATTGTCTCCCCACTATTATAAATGGAGCCTGTGGTGATTCACTCATACTGAGGTGTTTCATTTTTAGATGCCCAGCTTAGAGCATGTAAATCCTGCCCTTGACATCCAATTCTTTGCTTGACTTCTAGGAGTAGGGAAGAAAGACTGTGGGATTTTGAACCATCCCATAGACCAAACTGGCCTCCAGCTGGAGCCAGAACAGGCTTTAGTGGCTGGTTACTGCCCCATGCCTTTGGCTTGCTGTGTCTTGAGCCCTGTAGGGCTGGTTTTGGGAGGGATCTAAAGTGGGAGCTAAGGCGGGACTGCATGCACGGTACCATGGACTCACCACCCCACGGGGCAGGCTTCCTTGGCTGGGAAGACTCAAGATCTGCCTGTGTTCCAGAAAGGACTGTGCCAAAGGCCTGGCCCCCAAACCCTGCTCGGTGGCATGTCCCCAGGTGCAGCGGAGGCCCAGGCATGTCCGCCCATCCCAGCATGTCTCAGAGCTGCCTCAGGCACCCAAGGAATGAGTGATCCCTGCATTACCTACAGGTGTTTCCTTTACAAGGGCAGAGAGGAGGCAAATCTGTCTCCTTAAGGAGCAGAACCTAAACTGGCATTGGACACTCAGCACTGTAAAACATTAACTAAACCCCAAAACACTAAATCACTTCCAGGCAAGTTGCATTTTTAGGTCAGAACAGCTTGACACAGGATCTTTGTTTCTGATTCATTCCTGTCAGGCAAACCGTCAACGGTGATGGGGTGAGCGTGTGTGAAGAAGTATCAGCCCCAGTGGAAAAGGAGTTAGCTGCTGGAGATGGAAGCTTTATTTGCTTCATTAAGCAACAGCAAAGAAGAATTGTAGAAGGCCCCACTTCTCAAGGTCTCTTTAAAATGCCCCCTCTAATTAGTCTTGACTGGTGTTGCTGCTTTGCCTGCAGCCTGGCTGAGCTTTGGAAAAAAAACTAACAATGTTTATTCCTAATTGCATTTGATTACACATATCTAAAGGCCACAGATGGTTCTGGGGGACTGAGCTTTAAAAGAGTAAACATGCACGCTCCCTCCCTTCCTCTCCTTCCAAGTAGCAGGAAGGAGATGGGCAGTCTGACGATGACCTCCATGCAGGCAAAGGTTGTCTCATGATGCCAACAAAACTCTGGTGGTGCAGAAGCCCTGTCAAGGTCCAGCTACAAGGTCCAAAATACAGCAGCTCTAATAACTGATATTTGGGTTCATGGGCAAAGGCTCCGCTATACCACAATGATGTGCTTAAAGAAAAGAGATGGATCATAATTGAGAACAGTTATTTATTTTAGGAGGCAATATGTTTAGGTATAGATGTACTTACTCTGCAAACAAGGGAAATGTGCAGAGAGCATATCCATTTTTTTCTAAGATTTTTGTTTCTTTGGGTCCAGTGACTTTGCACACTCTACAGTCTCTCCCTCTCTCTCTGAGCTCGTCTCCTTAGCTGTGACATGGAATTTTCCAGAAAAAGGCTTTGCAATTTTCTATCATTTTTTTTGAATCCAGCCTGACCCACAATACCTATATCTTCCTTACAGATGCCCTTTTTAAAACTAATACTTACCTCTCAAAACATCATGTGCGTTGCTCATGTACGTCCGTCTCTTGGGATATTATTTTCCTATTTGCTCTCTTTATTGTCAGCTATTGAGTTAAATCTATGCATTCACATAGGGAAATCAACCTCAGGAGTCCACTAGAACTACTTGGTAATTTTGCCTGCCTTCATTTGAACTGTAATCACACCTCAATATTTTTAGATTACTGCATTTAACATCATATCTGTCACATTCACTTGGAGGCTGCAAATGAGAGTTGCTGCCTCCTGAGCCAAATAATACACAGCTAAGTGTAATATAAACTGAACTCCACTTATGTTTATCTGGAGGACATTATGTCAGGCATCTACACGGCAATTTTTCTGAAAGCAGAAGGACTTGGAAAACACCTGAGAGCATTAATTACCACTTTTTTTTTTATGGCTTTCAATTTATCTTGCAGTGAGGGAAATTATCTTCTTACCTAACTCTATTGGGACCAGCCTTGCTTTATCTCACTGAGGCTTTTCATAACAAGCAGAAAAGGTTAGAGTTTTCTTCCCCTATTCTCAAGCCTATGCTGCAGCTTTTGCATGCAGTCCAAGCTAGAATAAGGGGAGACCAGAGGCCTCTTTATTTTTCTCATCGTGATGATAATGAGAAGAATGTAACCTTTTCTGGTCTGATAAAGCTTCTGAAATGTTTCTTTTGTGTCATTTCCTAGAATAGAGCTTTACCTCCTGACTTAGGAACTCCAAACTCCAGTCCAGAGGGAAAGAGCTTAATGAAGGAGTGACAGCAGGAGAATTCAAATCAGTAAGGGGCTAACTGATTAAACCAAATGCTAATCCCAAACACCTGATATATCTTCTCATCCCACCCTCCAACTTCCCACTCAATCCAAGACTTTTAAGAGATGATGGATTCCTTTCTCCATGAGGAATGCATTAAATTTGATGTCAGCCCCCCCCCCCCCCCATGATAATGCTGATGGGCCAAAACTCCACCTGAAGGAGGTGGGACCCTGCTATAAAATGGTGGGAAGTGCTAAGGTCTAGTTTTCAGACTTTTTAAATATATATTTTTATACTTATTTCCTGTTTATTTGTAGCCTGATTCTTTCAAGTGTCTGCAGGGAGATAGAAAGGTTTTTAACAGGAGAAAGTTCAGGTAAAAGAAATAAGGACTAAGAAAAGCCTTGGGATAGGAATGAGAAGATAATGGGGTCAATGAGAACATAGGGATGACTGGGAAAACATGGTCCGTTCTAGCTGGTTTATCAGGCCTTAGTATCAATAAAGTGGCCCAAGTTAGCACAGAGACTTCTCTGTGCTTCCTCAAAACTCAGCCTTGATGGTTTTCTAGTTATGCTGCTGAGTAGAGTATGCCTTAAGCTAGTTACAAAATAGTCATAAAAAAGTTACGGTGCTAGTTTTTAGCTCTGGCCTAAATGACAGCTAAATCTAAGAAGTGATGGGGTTTATATTAGCCTCCATGAGAAGAAACTTCTGTTCCAGGGGTGCAGAAAATACTGATGCTCATTCCTACCTAACTTGTCCTAATTCTGTTTCCAGAGTGTCCCTGCTCTGGGGACGTGTTGAAGGGGCATGTCAAAGGTCTGATGGGTAAAAGCAGTAGCAGCGTGAAACATGCTATTGCCTCGTCCCTCCTTCCCCTTTCCTTGTTCTTGAAATACAGAGCTTGTCCTAGTTGGGACTCTCGGCGGGATGGTGGGGAAATGGTGCGAAGCTAAGGAATGGGCCAGTGCTATGTGCATTGTATTAAAAGGATGTGACTTTATGGGAGCTGCGTGCGTCGTCCGAGCAGTCCTGTGCAAGGAACAAAAAAGCCAAAGATGTGCTCTATGTTATTTAGTCTTGTCCTCAGTGCTGGAGCCTTGGTGTAACGCTGGGAAAAGCCTTTCTCCTCACTTCTAGGTGCTCATCTGGCACCAGGTAATGTCTGAGTGCTTTGCAATCATCAATGTGTTTAAAGGTGGAGTGTGGAGGCACTGAGAGGTACCTGGGCAGAGCTACCAGTGCATTTATCTTCACAAACCTGTACATCCTAAAGCTGAACACGGACATGCAGCTCCTGAAGCAGAGTCCCCAGCTCTGTGTGAAATGCTGAAAGTCTCTCTTGCAACGCACCTTACCAGAGGGCTCCTAGCAGTTGGTGCACTGAATGGGGAAGTGCCTAGGGTGGCCTGTGGGTCTAATCCCAAATTTACCCAGTAAGAGGGTAGCTTGCTAATCCTTGGACAATTAACTTTCATCCTGGGGGTCCACATATTCTTCTAAAGACCCTATAAAAGAGAAAAGCTCTTTGTCAGTGCATTTGGACTTGCTGTTCAGAGGCTCTTATTGCCCTTCTCTCCCAGGTGGAAAATGCCCTAGAATCTCCATTTTTGGAAAGCTTTGAACACTGTTCAAAAAAGAGCATCTTGTTTCTTTACTCTTCCTCTCTTCCTTACTGTGGTCTCCCGCTGTCCCACCACGCTCACTGAAATATTCTGATGTGCAGTCCATTTGACTTTCTCTGTGTTTCTTTTGATAGGCTGGCTTAGCATAAACTTAATTATTCAGGATAACTACATTGTATGATTATTTAAAGCAAAAAGTCCTTGCGGAGCTTCAGAACAGGCTGTAATTCATCTGCCTTTAGGAATACAGAAACTGACTGTTCGTCTAATCTAATTTTTGGATACCTGCTGGTTAACCTGCTGTGCAGCATGCATTTTCAGATGGGATTTGCTCCTTCCTAAGTGCTACGAGAAGTATACAAGTTTTCAAGAAAGTCTGGTGTAAGTAAAGCCAATGAGAAAATTACACCCGTTCTATAACGATTTTCCTAGTTTTGACATTTAATTTTCTTCTGCTTTGGCATGAAGACAAAACCTGCAAAGTGTGTGTCTGTGAAACATAATGATAGGGAACATCTATCTTCAAACTGAAAATGTCAGGCTGCTTATTCAGGTGGCTGTCTCAGCGTTTAGAAACGGCAAGACAGTAAAAGTCTTCCTGTCGGGGCTGATGCTGCGTCTGCAAACTATTCTGGCTTCAGTGAAGCGTATTTTGTCAAATGTGCTCTGTGAGAAAAAGTTCTGCCTCACTTGTAACCTTGAGAGCTCTTGTAGGCTGAATGGCTTGGAAAAATCTCTACAGCAGTCTGTGAATTTGTAAAGGAGCTCATAATTTGCCTTGCTGGTGGATGTTATACCAGGGGAACCTGGTTCTGTGTAGGTCAGATGGGATGTCTTGGTAGACCCATTTGAAAATATTGAATTAAATAACTTAAACAGTGGTGGCAGAACTTGGTTCATGGGATGGGTGTATGATCCCAAAACGCCTGTTGTTGCCTCTCACCTTTTGGTGGTGAACTGCTAAAACATGCAGACCAAAAGCTGCGGAGATCAGACCTGGCCTGGTGAGAGCCTCTGTCGGGTAATTACTAATGCAAATGTTATAACCTGGCTTCATTTCCCCACATTGTGCTTCTGTGGCTGATCCCTTCTGCAGACAGGTCAGACAGGTGGTTTGTAGCCCTGGTCCTGCCCAGGAAACCATTTTTGGCCCCTGGTTTCTTTAGCCACAGAGGCAATGCAGAAGTCCAGCTGCCACCTCCTGCACGTCACCAAGTGCTTTGACCCATGAGCTGCCGCAGCACCGGTGTGGCCTTCAGGGAGGTCCCCAGCCTGGCACAAGCACCGACAAAGCCAGACTTGCCTTGTCCTGCTCTGTAGCACACGTAGTAATTACAGGTCAATTTGGGTGGATTCGTCTAAGATATGTACATTATAGATGTCTACACTGTCTCGGGGCCGGTCCCTTGATACTTCCTTTGGAAGCAGACACAGAGGGATAACTAAATTCTTGAGCTGCACTGACATGAGGAGCAATGTGCTGCTAAGGTGGTAGAGTTTTTGCTATGCTCAAGGCTATGGCACGTTAGACTCTTTGCTTGGTCCTCTTAGGCTTAAACAAGCTCTGCTGTAGAAATACACTGCCCTTCAGCACCAAAGTACCTGTGCACTGGGATTCAGACCCTGAGCTGTGAAGCAGGTTTAGGTGGGCTCTTCCCTCCTGGTCCAACCTGGCCTTGCCACAGGGAGCCGGGGCCAGGGGAATACGTAGAGGTTTTCAGGGGGTGAGCTCTGAAATTGAGCCATGAGTGAGGAACATCACTTCAAAAGTCAAAGTTTTGGCTGAATGAGATGAAATGAGGGAAGGCAGAGGAAGAAAAATGCAGCCTGAATGTTTAATCCGGAGGAGTACATCCAGGTGCAGGACCACCTGCACACGCCTGTTCCCGCTCTTCCTTCCCAAGCCTCCGATGTCGGACACTTGTTGGACATGCAGTACTAGACTAGATGCTGTGCTGTGACTTTGGCCTCTTTGGGAATTAAGCCCTCTTTGGGGATTAAAGGAGCCCTTAATTGCTTACTGTCCTCAACAGCAGCTACTGGCATTTTAGAAGTGGCTTCCTCCTTACGCTAGGCCTGGCAGAAAGCAACAAGCGTTGCCTGAAGAAGCCTCTAACTCCTTGGAGCCACCTTAAATTCTCTGCTGTCTGCCGTACCTGTCCTCCCTAGGTACAGTGCATGGAAAAAACACGATTCCCAAGCACCTTCAACCCCAAATCTGCAAAGCAGGATACTCCTTACCTCGATTAACTGTCCCATGGCAGCTCTGGAGCAAGACAAGAAGAGGGAGGAACACCTCATCCAGGAGAGAGGATGCTGCAAGGGTGGATGCCACGCCATCTTCCTTCGCTGGCGTATCACCGGCTTGCTCCGCTCTGTAGCCCAAGCCGGAGAGGTAACGAATAATGGAGCTTGCTGTCAGCAGCGTTCAGCATTTACCAGAAGCAGTCGCCTGCTGTCCCATCCCTTCTTTACTGCCTTCCTTTCTAGCCCAGCAGTCGCAGAGCTGACGCTGGGGAGTCATTAATTAATTAGACTGGTGTCGCTTACAGAGTGCTCTGCTGCTCCTCGGGTTGGGCTTTGCAGAGGGGGAGTGCAGGGAGCAAAGTCGTGTTCAGAGCTCTTGCTGCTCCCAAGAGAGGGAAGCTTATTATGACCCTGTTTTTTTACAGCTGTCTGACTGATTCCAGCTCTCTTGCTCTTGTTTTTCTCCTGGCCTGTTGAGAGAAGTCTCTCCCCTAATGAAAAAGGGCTGTAAGCCAAGCGGATGCATCATCAGCATCCTAGCTACCCTATGCTCGCAGAGGCCAGTGTTACTGGAGATGAGTATGTGATGCCTGGGGAATTTAAAAGCATCTTTCATTCCTGAAGGATCTTGTGGATGTGTTGCTACAGTCTGCAACTTCATT
Source organism: Casuarius casuarius (assembly GCA_003342895.1). Lineage (NCBI taxonomy): Eukaryota > Metazoa > Chordata > Aves > Casuariiformes > Casuariidae > Casuarius > Casuarius casuarius. Next base: position 2,448,525 of record PTFA01000154.1, on the reverse strand, counting down.
TAGTCTTGAGCTCTGGGTAGAGCTGGAGGCAGTGGGGAAGAGTGTCTGCAAGGGAGGCTGTAGCAGCTAGAACTGCAGGGCGGCCTTTGGGCTGCTCCGAGCTGCTTGTGGCCCACGGAGCAACCTGCAGCTGGTGAAGAAAACTGTCAGGATGAGATGGTTAGAGAAAGCAAGCCTCGAGTGGGTGTGAGGGATCGTGGGACTGCCAGCTGGACTGTTCTCCAGCCAAAAAGCAAATGAAGCCTTCCACTGCAGGGTCAGGAGGAGGCCTGCTCTGCTAGATTTAAAAAAAATATTAATAATCTTAGGATACAGAAGAACCAAGCCCAGATGAATGCCCTGAGCACGTGGCTATGAGCTTCTCAGCTGTGGCTTTCTGTTTCCAGTAAAAAAATTCACACTGGGGCTGAGAAGCTTTTCCTAGTACAGGACATGCTGTTACAAAAGGTTTCTCCAGAAACATTCAGTTTTGATGTGCTTTCCTGTCACAGTTTTGCTGAAAAGAGGAAAAAAAAGGGGGGGGGGGTGGAAGAGGGGAGAGGCTGACTCAATTCAAGCAGCAGGCACTAGCAGACTAGCAGTTCTGGTCAAACTCCAGCATGGATAAGTCAGAGCTGCTAACTTAAGTGTTCTTGTCCTTTTTGTTTTGTTTTTTTTTCTTCCTTTTACAGTATTGGGATATTTGTTCTCAAAGATCCAGTTCCGAATCCAGTCACCAGTAAGCCAACAGGAATCATGAAACTGCTTTAAAATAACTCTCCAGTCTTTCTGGCTATGGAAAGTATAAAGCTCTAACATCATCTCCACCTCTTTATCAGGAGCTCAAAAGAAAGAAATCAAAGATCCTAAGCTTATTTGCTTTTTAAATGTCATGATTCAGCCACAGAAGGCCTTGTAGAAGGCATGGCTTATCATATTTTGCAATAATTGAGATAACTATATCTTCTACTAAAAATAGCTTTTCGTAGCGTTCTTTACTGGGAGAAGCCTGGGATTTTAGGTAAGAGAACAAAGAATGAGATCAGGGAGGAAGCTGAGCTTTTCTGGTCCCTTCTACTAATGTGTTCCAGTACTTCAAAATAACTAGGTATAATTTAAGGAAAAATAGCTCCATAGCAAATTAATATTTTATGAGCTCAAATAGGCAGGCCAGCTTTAAGGTCTGCGTTACTGATTAGATTCTGAGGATTAGAGGAAGGTGGCACTATGCCAACCTGTGCCTTGAACGGGAGGAAAAGCAGCTGTGCAATTCTGCGTCGCATTTGCGCTCTCTGCAGATTTATTCGGTGACTGCTAGCTGCTGCGTTTCCCTACGTTAGATGGAGGGAAAGTGCACGCTTGGAAAAATCGGTGTCAGAACCGGGAACGGTGGGTGTTGTGTTGCAAGGCCTCGGTGAGAGGCAACAGATGGTGGCAGTGTGGTGGCAGGGAAGTTGCGTGTCTGCCACAGAAGTTGTGTGCTTTGGTCCTCTCATGCCCTCACGGTCCACTTTGGGTGTTCAGAGATCCTGAGAGGCGGTACATTGAGCTTGTCTTAATGTTTTTCAGCACGACTTCTTAAGTCAGCAAGACTTCTTAAGGGAACGGCGCTTCTGGGCTTGGTAGTTTCGTCTCTCCTCCTGCCCCTTTCCTCTGGACTTGTAAATTGTTAGCTTAATTTACCTGAAACTGGCCAAGAGATAAAGGTTTCAAAGACTGAATATCTGTGCTTTTCATTTAAAAAGTATGCTGTTGGGTAAAAGGTTAAACCAGTTGTCCCCACTGAAGGAAGATGCATGAGAAAGCAATGAGTAAGAAGTATGAAAGCAACTCATGTTAGACACCAGAGAACCTGCGTAGGGTTGAGCTGAGATGCAGGAAGCGCTGGTTTGTGTCTGCTCCTTGCTAGACACCAGAGAATCCAACCACAGGGCATAAATCCATGCAAAACCAGGCTCTGTTAATTCTGCTGCTTGTGGGACTGTTTTCTCTTAGAATAAATTGTCAAAGCATTGGTCTGCTAAGGAGGAGTCTATGGCAACGCACCTCCTGTGCTCTGGGTCAAACGCAGCATGTTCTACCTAAACCTCTGGGGTGGCTTTTCCAGAGTGGAGCTTGTTCTTAGTGTCTTGCCTATGGGCTGGGAGTTCAATGCTGCTCCCTTTCTTTCTCACGTGTTTTGTTTCTAATACATTCAAGGAAGTTAGATTGCAACTTGCAAGCAGGGAGGTGTCTCCCTTCTGGGTGCTGATGAACCAGGCTTGCCATGGCATGGAAACACTGCTGGAAAACATCTGTGCCAAAAGTTATGCAAAAATAGAACAAATAAACCTTCAGTGCTCACTTTTTTTCCAACCTCCAGGCTTCTTATTCTAAATATGAGTCACTGAAACTGAGTACCTCCTTTAGCTTTTAGGAGGGGAAAAAAATGTATATTTTTTGCAGCCTCCAGAACTTGCCACACTAGTTAGTAACTTTTTCAGGCTTCTTGCCTTGAAAGTACTTGGCATAGGACAGAGCAGAATCATTTTTTTGCGTTTTTAAATGATGAGATTTCATATCAACCTTCTATCTCTTTGAGCTTTTAGAGTTAATTTCTAAAATTTTCCTTCCCGGCAAGGAGGACAAGCAAATTCCCTATATGACACTGTCTACTTCTAATTTGGTAATCCGGCCTCTGCAGCTGGGTATTTTGTAGCGGGGAGGGGAAAAAGAAAAAGAAATGTTGCAAAACTTGTGAATTTAGCAACAGCAGGGAACTGGGCTTTGCAGAGAAAAGGGAAATAAGTGACTTTTCCCACATATGGTCCTACCAGCAGCGATCCCTTGCTGGATGAGGTTTATCATAGCCCAGATTGCAAATGCTATTCTTGTGTATTCACAGATCAGCGGATGACCACCAGTATCTCAGTAAAGCCACAGATGCTGCTAAACTTGTTGTCAGCTTCCTATTTTTAGCTGTATCTTTTGGAGCCTCTTGGGAAATAAATGTTGATCTTGCTAAATATGTCATCTTGCCAATCACTGGAGCACTGGCGTTGCTACGCGGAGGGTGATAATGTTGTTTTGGAGAATGCTGCGTTTCTGAAGTGCTCGAGTTTGTTCAGAGTTGCAGCAGAAAAAAAGCATCAAACTACTGAAAAGGGATGGAGATGGGACAAGACGGAGCAGGCAGAAGTCGCCTGCCAGAGGGCAACCTTGTTCTCTGCCACAGGCAGGCAAATGGCTGAAGAGTCGCATGGACCACAAGGTCTGGAACGGCACAGAGAGCACAAGAGCAGGGAAGTGAGCCTGCTTGCTTCATCTGGACTTTGCTGATACCCATCTCTCCTAAAATACCTGGGATTTTTTTTAACAGATTCCTAATGCAGACATGTTTTCTGAGAATGTCTCGTGGGGAGATGATGCATGTCTGGTGCATGTTCATGCACACTGATACGTCACGAAATTGTTCTTGGGCAATGTTGACAGAAATTTGAGACTAGCCCAGTGGGTAGCTTTTTTTTTTTTTTTTTT
>PTFA01000154.1:2410601-2444905 GCA_003342895.1 Casuarius casuarius | reverse complement strand
AAGCACCCTGAAACCATAGTGATGGGCACTGCGCAGGGTTACGGTGTTTGGAGAAAAATGACCCTTCCCCACTTAGAATGCATATTTCTGAATAAGTGGGGAAAAGGCGGTTTTGGGCAGGAAAGCAAACCTTTCATCTTCCCTAAGTCTGGGATCCTCATCTCTGTTTATCAGCCCCAGCAACCTCCATGCCCTCAAGCACTGAATTCCAGATTTTCACGGCTCTCCTCGCTCTTACCCTAGAGGAGCAAGGTCTGTACACCGTAGATGCATAACGTGTTTCTCTTCAGCTCTGCAGAGAAACAACGTGTCCACCACAGTCGTGTCCTTTTAGAAACGCTCCTAAAGCTCCATGTATGGAGAGCTGGAGTTGTATCGCCCATCCGTGGCTGCCGTTTCCCTTTAAATTCCCTAAAAGCCGTTCGAGCGTCCAGTTGCTTGCTGAAACATTGATGTGGAGACCTGCCAGCGCTGGCAGCCTGCCAGGGGTTTCCATGTCTACCAAGAATGTTTTGCAGTGCACCTTGGGAGAGGAACATTACTTCCTCGATTCTTTCCACCCCCCCCACAAAGTGAGTAAATAAAGCAGCTGAAAAGCTAGAGCAGGCGGTTTTTGTCACCAGCTTTTTCCACTCACATGGCTGCGTATGCAGGCTGACAGCTCGACCCATGGTAAGGCAGGCGTTTGCCCTCCGCGCAGGTGGCATTTGTCTTGTGTGAGATGTTGCTGAACTGCTATTGAAGTGGTCTTGTGGGAGATGGAGTTGATCGTGGTCCTACTGCGAAAGATTTTGCTCTGCGCAGTAATGAAGATCACTGAATTATTTCTCTGGAGCTGGGGTGATGTTTGGTGTGTGCCACTGTCTCCACCCAGAAAGGGTATTTCATAGTGCTAGGAGAGGGTACAGTCACAYTGAAGACAAGACAACGAGGGGAAGAAAACCCAGGTGTGTCAGGCAGGCTTTGAATTCAGCAAACGCTGGCCGCCTCTGCCTCTGTAAAATGGGAATGCTGCTCGTTTCCTAGCTGCGTGGAGCCAAAATGCTGGAGAAGTCCTTCCCTGTGCTGATAAGGTGCGTGCTGTGGGAGGGGGAGTACGATGGYGCGATTCACCGCAGCGCTGTTGGASAAGGGTGCCCGTGTTTCTTCAGCATCGTGTCTCCGGTTGGTTGGACTCGTTGTGCAGTGAAGCGTCTCGCGGTTGCGGGCGGTTTCCAGCCCGGTGGGGTGGGAAGTCRCCGTTCCCATTCAGCTGCCGATGGGGGAGATCAGACCCAGCTGGCRTGGTGCCTTGGGAAGGTCACTCAAGGAGAGGGCCACCAGTCTTGGGTGGCAGCAGAAGGAAGGGCACTTCATCTTGGGTTGCTCTCCCCCTTGGTTGCCACTTTAACAGCAGGTTATGTAGCCGGTGGAGGTACCTCTGGGGACAGCGTTGTACTGACTAATCATTGCTCTTGCTGCAAAGGTGGGTTATGGATGGTCTGTAGGTCTATCCTGCTGTCTCAGGGGAGGATTTGGAAACTGAGAGGGGTAGGAGGGGATGAAGATTGGACCAAGTCTTGCTCCACTCTATGTTGCTCATGTGGTGGCTAGCCCCTCATAATCTTCTCCCACACTGCTTGTGTTTGCAGGTGAGGAGGGCCTTTTCTCACCCCTCCCAAATCCAAAGGCAGYTTTCTTGTGGGATGGCTATAAAACCCACCTGTCACCCAGCTGGGGAACTAGTCTTCATTGGGAAAGAAAATCTAATTGACTTTTGCTGTGCACCCTCCTGCAGCAAGGATTTCACGTATCTGTAGCTTTGCACCCTTGCTCCTCTTTCATGTCCCCACGTGCCAGATGCCTCTGGCTACTGGATTCCTCTGATGCGCCAACTGCAGGCATCCGACATCGGTTCCCATGGAGCGGGAGGAAGACCCCAGTGTTGCACCTGGGGTTGTGCCACCTTGTTCAGAGTGTTTCAAAGAAACCTGGGAAAAGTCACTGTCCCCCTCCGCAGCCAAGCACTGGGGACCCCTGCACTGCTCCCCAGCTGGGACACTCTGCAGCCCAAAAAGACTCAGACAATTAGGTACTTGCTTATCTCGCTGGTGCCACTTCTCCACTTCTACTCAGACAAATTGTACGTCATTTTCAGAGCCTGAAGGTTTGTAATCTTTCTGCTACAATGAAAGAGCAATACAATGCTTTTTTAATATTATAAAGCTTCCTGGAAACTTATCCATGCAGCTAACTAACTACTGGAAAGCCCACACAGTTTAAAATATGTTTCTATAAAGGAAGAAGCTGTTCTGAGCTGAGAAATGAGTTTGGTGTTGCCATAGGAAAAAAGGTTTTTGTCTTTTTTTTTTTTGTTGTTGTTGCTTATTTTCCAGCTTTCTGCACGTATAACAACTTCTATGGAACTGGGGCTAACTGCAAGAGGCTGGTGTTTGTTTTCCTCTTTAGCAAGGCCTGTGGTTGGAGAAGCTACCACAGAGTGGTGAATAGTTTTGAATAGTGAGTCATGTTTCATTCTTACAACTAAGTGGGCATCATAGGTTTATTTAAAGAAGCCTTCATTGTTTCTGTTCTTACAGAAGGAGTAACCCTCAAATAGAGTCCCTCTGCCTCTCTCGGCCTGGCCAGCTGGCRTTGTAGAAGGTAGCTGCTCTAAGGATGAGTATTTCTGATCCATTTTGTTCTGTGGAGTATGAATTAGAGTCRCTTTATTGGGCAGTAAACATACTAGTCATGTTGCCCCACGTGATACGGTTCCCCAAGTGCACTTGAACTGGTGTCTTTGGGTAYGATGTAGGGCTTGGTGCAATTGCAGAGGAGCCTGGTGTCTTCCCAAAGYGTCTGTAAGCCATCTGGGCCTTCCMRCRTSCTAGGAGCAAGGCAGCACCCTGACCTTTGAAGGGCAGCTATGGCCAGATGGCTGGGCATCCTGATCAGCCTCTCTGCTTTCAGGGTATAGATGTGAGTATTGGATGGGACATACCTTGAACTGAAGACCTTCCCCCCCATCATGGCCATCTAGTTCTCCTGCCTTGGCAGCTTCGTCTTCTGGCCTGTGTGGGACAGGCGCATGGGACCAGTTGATGCAGCTCATGATGCAGTTTCAGCACCACCTTGTTACGGCTGGAGTTTGTCCGATGGGCTAGGAACTGGTACAGCTTGACTAACAGGCACAGGGGGATGTGTTGCTCTTGGGCATCTTTTGGCTCTTGGATCAGATGTTTAGTCCATTATGATCATGGCTTGGCCTGATGTGCTCCTGTTTGTTTTAGAGTAGGGAAGAGCTGGAAAGGGATAAAAAGAGAACCAGGGGCTAACTGGTGCAGGCTGTCTGCGCACATTTCAATTACCAAAGCTACCATCTGTCCAGGGTCTGTATGTGCCTTTTGGATGACCTTGCACTTCTACTAGTTAAAGAAATGGTTGTGAGTCCCTGCTGGTGCTGAACCTTAGGCGATGCTGCTGCTGGGAACTGGGTCTGTCATACACTAGACACTGCGTGGACGTGTCATCAGAGACAGTACCAGGACCAACTGCTCCCTAATAGAGAAGAGCACAGGTAGGGTGGGCTTGCCAAAGGCCACATAACCTAAATTCCACTTCCCCAGATGTTTATCTGGCTGCTAGACCAAGGCTGAAATTTCTACACCGTGCCAAGTTCCAGCGATTCTTTCTCTCAACTCTTGAGGCTGAGAGCCCGTTTGGGATAAGTACTGTGACATTTTAGTTGCATCTGGTCTCTCAGTCTGACAAACACTGAGACTGGAGGTTGTGGGAAGAGTCAGTCTCTTAATGCCACCTGAGGCTTTTCTGCTCAAGGTAACTGGAGTGTGGTAAGGAAAGGTATCGATGTGCAGTACACTGTGCTAACTTTTCCACGCCTTCTCTCCTTATGCTCCCAACTTTTGTGTTGCTCCTGGCCAGTCTTGTGTTACGTCTGTCCTTGGTCTTGTCTCATTATCAGCCCCATCTCTCACAGAGAGGAATACAGATGCASACAGATGACTCTTTGCAGTATATGTTATCCAAAGCTTTTTGTACATCCTGACGTAAGCCTGGAGAATTTCTGCAAGTGTTTGCTTTCAATAGTAGTTTCCTATTGAATTGTTGCTCAGATGTAGGAAAACATTGCATGTTCCCATTGTTTTCTTGCACCTTCTTTTCTAATTACTGCTGCTATGCAAGTCTCTCTCACCCTTTAGTGGAAAAGCTTGTGTTGCCTCAATAAAAAGAACCTGGAGGAGTTTGATTAGCAAGAAGGTTGTGAAACTTCTTTTGCATGAGATATAAATAATTACACACTTAGCACCTGGTTCCATGCACAGTTTCCCAACAGTATGGACAAATACCACCCTTCTGGTCTCGCTAGGCACATGAGTTAGAGTAAAAACTTCAGTCAGTTACTTGATGTTGATCTGTATCTGAGACTCTCAGGATGTCTGGAGATGTGAATAAAGCTACTGATTTTTTTTTTYYTTTTTTTTTTTAAGGCTTTTTGGAGGGAATGGAAAGCCATGTAATATTGGGATTTATGCTAGGAGGAACTAWCTTTTGCTGAAAAATAGGATTTCACACCTGCAAACAGCCTCTCCCTAGGGTAGGTAGGAGCTAAGGTTTCACTAAACGAAAGTTTGTGGGAGTGGGAGGCTGCAGACTGTTTGCCACTACACTGGAGCATGCTTCAGTAACCCTGTATTGGAGCTGACATAATGAAAGATATTCTTTGAACTGAGTCATACAACGGCAGTTCCTAGAATAGGTGGTTCTTGTAAAATGGGGTGGTATTGCCTTGGCAATACCCGGGACCTGGTTTCAGTAGAGGACCTTGGTCTAAAAGTCAGCTTTGGTAGTGACCTCCTCGATGGAAACAGCCACTTCGTTCAGGGAAGCTGTATTTGGAGGAATGGAGCCATTTCCTCAGCAGATGTAAACTGGGGCAAGATTCGGTGGCAGAGCCTGTTTTCATAGCTAAGAACCCGAAGCAGGAGGAGCAAGGTGAGCTCTTTTTCTTTAGAGGTTTCTTTTTCAAGCCTTTTATATTTCTAAAGGGGTGAATGCTTTTAACTGCCTCGGGTGGTTGCATGCCAACTTGCTGAGCCATCTATTTAAGGGCAAACCTCCTAGAGACAGTATCAAAGCTTTTTTTGCCCGATCTCTTGAGTGCATATTCCTAGTGACTGTGTTAAGCCTGGCTTTAAACCATGTTCCCCAGAGTGCCACTTGCAAATGTTAGGAAATAGAGACTTAAAAGTGAGGTTGAGTGGGGAGAGAAACATAAAGCCCCACAGGACCATGCCTTGACCAGCATTGCTGGCTACAGGCAGGTGAGTGCTGGTGGTAGTCTCTAAGCTCTAGGCTAGAACTGGTATCAGGTCTTCTGTATTTAAGATCTGTGGCTGYAGATAGCTAGAGACCATTTCAATAATAAAGATCTGGTTAGATAATGAGAGGGAGACCTAGAGCTGATAGGGAAGGTTTCTAAAGACTTTTGTGGGAAACCACTGACTTCATTGAATAAAAAGCTGTTAGAGCAGGCTTAGTTCTGACAAAGCTCAGGACTTACYGTGCTTTTTGGAAAAAGAGAAAAGTGCCAGTTATTAATGTTTCTGATTTGCTTTGGTTTGCTTTTTACAATTGAAAGTCTCCTAGGCCAAAATACATGTATAATGTATGTGTGTGTGTATATAAATATATATAATTTCAGTCTGACCAGGACTAAAACTTCTTTGAGGATGTGTCTATTTCCAAAATATCTTTGTTCCCTCCGACCTTGATTTCCAGGAGGATGGGGAAGCATTAACAGTATTGCATTCACAGGTGGGAAACATGTTTYGTACACAGCTTTAGGTGCTCCTGAAGCATCTGTGCTCTCATCAGTGTCCTGTCTACTGTAGAAATGTACTGGCCAGCAGAGCACTTGTCTACACTTACCTGTATTAGTCTATATCTTTATAAAATGCTAACAGTATATACTACCTMGGTGATGGACCACACTGTGTTTCACTCTTCCTACCCAGCCCAAGCCTCATCTGGTCCTAAAGGCTGGATGACCACAGAGTGCCTTGACTCCCCGCACAGCCACAATGGGAGACTTGAGTTTTCTGAGCTCTAGGATGGCTCAGCTGTTGTTCAAGTAGCAGCAAACTGCTTTAAGGTAAACCAAGGCCCATTTCTGTTCATCCTGAAGGTGTAACTTGTGGTGATCCGGTAATGGCTACGCAATGAGTGGAGGTGTCCATGAAGGGGGGGCAGATCAGCTGAGCGTGCAGAACACCCTGGTCTAGAAGTTGGAGGCCTTATCTCCCCTGAGAGCCATGTGTAGGGAGAAAGGTATGGGAGGAGGGATGTCAAACTCTTCAGAGAAAGATATAGAAAGATCCTGGCTGTCCAGTCTGCTATTGGAGCTCCTAGGAGCGAGAGTGACTATGGCTGGAGAGAAGAGGAAGAGCCGCAAATAAGTAGGAGAGTACCAAGAACTATGTTGCACAGGTGRTGACTTGCCTCGTCTATGTCCAGGAAGGATGCCTCAGCAGTGAAGTGCAAGGAGGCAGGTGTTAGGGCCTGGGGCTTCTGCTGTTGCCCACCAGGGTTAAAGCCGAGAGCCAGCCTGGGGCGCTTGGGCTGAAAATGACATTAGCGCAAATGCTGAGTGTTTTGGGAAAACCACCTGAATTCTGATGAGAATCAGAATTCTCATGAGGAAATGCAATCAAACCAAAAAGAGTTGTTCAAAACCAAATTTTTACAAAAGTCTGTCAGCACAATTTCACCACCATTAAAAAATTGAGTTAGAGTAATGTGGGGAAAAAAGAATCATGAATCTGAGATACAAATGTTAAGCTGCTTGACCAGAACTGTGCAGAAACAAGTCACAAAACYGAGCATAAGGCCCAAGCCCAAATGCACTCACTGGGTCTGACCTGTCAGGTGGGCTCTCTGGTGACCATCTCCCCCAGCATGGAGCAGAGCACCTGGACCTTTCACGCAATGCCTCAGGGGAGCTGGAGATCCCCAAACCTACAGACATCACTGGCCCTATCAGAAGCTCTGCCAGGGAGAAATCACCCTCCAGACCCTGTATGTATGGAGGAAAGTCCTCCCCGGGTCAGGCCATGCTTAGAAAGGACTGAAGGCTCATTCTGTCTAAAACGGTGAGATGCCTGCCTGCCGTCTAGCCCCTGGTGGTTGAAGCACTTGCTCAGGACATGGGAAACTGGCTCTCATGCCAGATTTCAGCTGGAAGGAAAAGGTTTCTAACTGTGCCCAAGCCCTGATTGCTAGCTCTGCCTTCTCACAGGYTTGGGGAGCAGATAGGCCAGCCATGAGCTCATGGGGACCTTGCTCAGCCTTTCCCTTCTCTTGGTTGTATCTTCCCTTGGATTGTTCCCTGCTGCATGCATGGATTGCCTTTCTGCCCGCCCATGTAGCGAAAGCCATTGCATTGAGGTACAGAGTGAGTTATGGGCAAATCCTGCTCTGAAAAGACCCCGGGAGTCTGGCAAAGTGGGAAGGAAGTYGACACAATAGAAAACTTCTCCGAACAAAAGGCGACTCGGACATCGCCTCTGTCTTCTGCTACACCCTGGGCATCCTCTCTATATTAAACCAACTTGTCCTGAGCCTTTCAGGCCACGTGAGTTTTAGTAACTTGGAAGTCCTTGAAAATCATAGAGCTGGGGCGGAGGAGAGCCACTGAGTCGTAACATGTCAGAGCATCTGGGAAAGAATGGGGCTTTGTTAACGCTCTCCAGCGTGCTCTGAAGCAGAAGAGGATGGCGTGGGGCTTTTGTTGATGAGCGTATTTACTTTTTTTTGATGTGGAGAGCGTCTGTGTGTGTGGTGGCTGCTCCCGCTTTGACAAAACACTTGTGGGGATTTGCGAACTGTGGACTGATTGGAAAAATCTAGGGCTTTTGAGCTCCAGCTTTAGGAGGTGGGATGAGGGCTGAGCTCCAYAGATGAGCTGGAAAGGACTSTAGGCTTTKTTGTTGTTGTTTSCTTCTTTGTTTAAGGCAGGGTGAGTATTGTGACCGCTGGCTGAGGTGCAGCAGCTTTTGTGYTGGAGCGGGGAACAGGCTTTGCATGCATCGCATGCAGTCTGTCGCACGYTGTCTGCAGCAGGCTCCGAATAGCAGGAAATGTCCTATTTCCCAGGGTTTCAGTCTGGCTCCTGTGAATTTCGGCAAGTGCAGAAGTCGCACAAGGGGGGCAACCGGCAGAAGAAAGGAAAAGTCCGGGAGCTACATCTGGCAAGCTGCCGTGRAAATGCCCTGTAGGGGAAAAGGGACATTGCTTGCATTCGATCTGAGAGCTGCCACTCAACAAAGCAAACACATTCTGTCATTTTTCTTCTGAATTTATACTTTTTGTTTCCTTACTACACGTGCTGCAGTAGCCCATGGCTTGCATCAATCAAGAAACGTCCGTCTAGAAAAGCAAACAATAAGCAATTGCTTTAGAAACCCTATTTACGAGAGTTTCGTAACTGTCTCCCTGGGCACTGTGGGTGTCTCATCTAATGAACAGGCCCAGATCTGTGTTTCAGCAAAGGAGGTGACGGGATGTGGGAGGGAGAGGTGGGTGGGGTGAGCGGCGGCTCTGGAAGCACGGAGTATTTCAGGACTCGGAAGCTCGGAGGAACTGCTGCTCTAGCAGTTACCGCGGAGGAAATTTAATTGGCCCCCTTATGTAAGGTACGTTGCTCTACGCACTGGTTATTTCTGGGTTTTGCTACTGGTGTTGTTTAGCTGGTCGTTATCCTAAAAGCTCTTAAGGCGGGCTCAGTTTTACGGTGACACACGTACCAGAGGAGGGCGTCAGCAGGCTGACGGGACTGCTGAAGGTAATGCTTTGCGAGTAAAACTCCCGAGGCAGAGGGAAGTTTGGGAGTGCTTTTTACAGGAAGAAATTTTAGCTGTGCAGGTGAGCAGAGGAGTGGAGTGCATTTTCCCAGGGTGTAAAACGCACTGGGGTTTTCCACCTCCGTGTTTCATCTAGGCGGCATGTTGGCTCTGCGTAAAGAAGGTATGTTGTCCTTAAGGTGTCTAATTCCCAGTGTGGTTCAGGCTTATCTGAGCCATGAAACCCTCTGCTGCTCTCACCTCCTGTTTCCCGTGGAAGGATGCTGGTGCACGCAGCTCCTCGGCAGCCGGCAGAGCCCGCGTGTGCCGGGACGTGCTCCTGGGTGGAGGGAGGGGATCTCAGCCCGCGTGGGGCAAGCAGCCACCTCACCTGGCAATACGAGCTTGACAAAAGCAGGTTGGGAGCTGTGCATTTGCACGGGGGTTGCACAGCTCCCCTGGCAGAGCAAGGAAACCAATACCGACTAATTAGTCAGGATGAGAGAGGCTGATAAGATCTCCTGGGTTTCTGCGAGGGAGGGATGTGGTCAAGAGCTGGCAGGTGGTTGCAGTGTTTAGTGAAAAGTCTGGGTYGAAGGCGCAATTATAGGGGAAGAGTAACATGCTTAAGACCTTTAAAAATTAACAAACAACTGCATGATTAGAGCCTGACAGAAGAGGAGCAGCTGTAGCTCACGGGAACGGTCATTGTTTTTAAACTTTAGCTKAGTTTAATCTGGACCAGAGCCAAAGCTGCCTCTCTTTGTCCGTGGAAGTTTCCTATGACCTGGAAGCTTCCTGGACCTTGCAGCTGCTTCCTGAACTTGGTAGTTTCCATACTGCTCTTGCAATGACTTAATTCACAGTGAGCTGCAATGTAAGATTTTTGAGGATCTGTTTTGGCATATAAGACGCAGGGAAACCAGGCAGAATTGTCTATCAAAACCCTGCATTCAATTTTGTGATGCGTTTTGGAGGCAAACAGTATAAGCAAGTTCAAAAGGGATAAAATAAATTCAAGCACAATAGGTCCGTAGACAGATATTAGAAGTATCTAGGGTTGTAGCCTTTGACATCCCTTATGCAACAGTGGAATGGACCTCAGAAAGTGGCCAACCTTATGTTCTTTTTCTGAATAACACCTCTTATTGCTTCTGTCAGATGAGCTGGATCACTGGCCTGACCTAGCAGGGTATTGTTTACATTCTTGTTGAGTTGAGGAAGGCTCATGCAAAGTACTTTGGGCTCCACAAACAGGAATCTTCTTGTAAAAACAGTTTTGTCAGAGCTTCTGACCAGCTCTTCAGGTCATCAGAAGACCTGGGTTTTGGCACTCAAAGCACCTCAGGGAACTGTGGCATCTTGGAATGATGATCAGAGGTTAGAAAGGCCTGATGACTCTTCACGGGTCTGCTCCGCCTTCTCTGGCTTGTAATTTGTCCTCTAAGAGCACTTAAAGGCTTTGATTAAACACTGGAAGCTTCCTATTGGAATGAGTCTTTTGTAAACCTCGTGTGCTAGAGGAGAAGTTCTGCGGTTCTGCAGTTGGCAGATGGGAATGGACTGGTGTTAATGTTTCTGGTGTCAATATTGAAAGGCTCTGGTGAGTTCAGAGGACCCAAATAGAAAACAGAGGGAGCCTGGGTGCAGTGATGACACTATCCCAGGTAAGTGTTTTGTCTCCATTCCTGTTCTTAAGAGTGGGCTTTAGCCCTGCCCTATTTCTGGCAGGTATAGGGGATGCCATGCCAAAGACAAGTGCTTAGGTACTGCAGGGTCCACTTGGGAGGGCAGATCTGGGAAGTTTTGTAAGTGGCATTTCACAGTGACACCTCATTAGCTTTGGGGCACTATCTCTGGCCTAAGTTAATGTCTGTGAGATGGGAGGAGAGGCAGGAAGTGGTGCCAAAAGGCAGGACAGCCAGAGGATGGATACGGAGGCTCACATGTGAACGTCGGGTGGAGACAGCCATCTGAAAAGTAACTGCTGCCCTGGTTGTTACATGGTGGTCATGTCTTTCAGCACAAAGGAAGTGAAAGGACCTCTCTGGTCCTACCCAAACTCTGGAGGTCCTAAGTGGAGAGGATGGAGCAGGGGGATGGTGTTACCATACATTGTAGTCCATTGTAGTCCATCTCATCCAGGAAGAAATTCAGCTCTTCCACTGTCCTCCAATACTGTTTGTGTCTTTGGATTGGTTTCCAGGCTGTAATTCAGACTCTGACACTTAGGGTCTGACTCAAAACTGCTTTGAAACAGATGGTAACACATATTATAAAACCCTGATGTGTAGTACTTCGTTATTTTTTACTTTTTGAGGCCATGCTGAAGTCCTGTTTGCTCTGGAAGAGCAGAGTGAAGATCAAAGGAGAGGAGAGGTCTCTTGAAGACAGACACTTAGCTTCCCTCCTGCTCCCAAACTTGCTACCAGAGCCATGACACAGGAATAATAGGAAACCTAGTGAGCTTCCCATAACTTCTCCACTATAATCGAGAATGCATGAGTTCTCTATTCTCATGACCTCCTTTCCTTTGCTACCTCCAGACAACCTGTAGTCGTTTCACGTTAGGCTTGGAGTTATCTGGGAGGGTTTCATCCTGTAACTCCAGGTCATTTTGTGGTGCATAAAGGTTGCTGGATCAGAGCAGTTCTGTTTCTGCAAGCATATGCTGCTTGCAGGTATTTTTGATAATGGGAGGTGCAGCGCCATGAGGGAYTGAACCACCATCTTGCCTTATACTTGCCTTGTTATTTGCAAAGGTTGAATTTTTGTTATTATGAATGTAATTTTTGTTATTTGCAAAGGTCTTAATTGCAATGAGAGTGATCTTCCCTAGCCTTCGCTGTCGATAAGTAAAATATCTTATTTGATCTAACTGTTTAACTCTTGTACTTAATGGACAGAGACCGAGTGAACACAAAGGCCAACTCATCTCACTTAGGCTGAGTTGAATTCAACTTCTCCTGTGTCTCTTTCTCTCTGTGGGTTACAAAGAGAGTCTAGGGTGGATAGTTCAGCTTTAGATACTTGGCAAAGGCAGATGGATTCTGGCCTTTTCAAGTCAACTAGATGTTTGCCATTGTCTTTGGGCTTGGGAGTGAACATCCTAAGGAAGGCACGTGAGTTCCCARTTTGGGTTTGGGGGAGAAAGAAAAAAGTTGGGTTAGATAAGGTTTCTATAAAGYGCTCGTGTTTCCTGATTTTGCAAAAAAGGGAAAAATATGTTCCCCTCCCCCACCCATAGCTTCCTGTTTTTTTCCTATTTTTCTGCGTTGAAGATGGATGAGGACAAAAAAAATCCAAAAAAAGAAAATTGGGCTGAAAAATCAATTACAAAACCTTGATGCTTTCTGYAGAAAGCATTGAATGCTTGTTTGACCCTTCTTAAGCTCCTGACTACGTGCTGCTGTCGTAAATCTGTTGAGCTTCAAATGTGGTCRATGTTCTGACAAGCTGGCATTGTCTCTTCTTTCAGTGCTTGGGGTCCTGCAATGGAGGTGGCCAACAAATGATTTTTATGCCTGATGCATAAAATCAGTGGTATCAAGCCAGGCTCTCTCACCTCTGATAATGCAGAAGAACAGATACTCGGAGAAGAAGAATATAAAAGCTGGGAAGTGTTGTAGTAGCACTTCCTTCATATGCATTTCTTGCCTCCTCAGGGACTTCTGAGCTGGAGTTGATGTATGTCTTTTTATTAGCTTTTAATTGTTTTTTTTCTCCTCCATGGACTTGTCCAGCTGCTTTTGAGTGTGGGTGTAATATACTCGCAGCAAGTACAGACTCTTGTGGCAGTGAGTTCCATGGTTTAATTAGACGTGGTGTGCAAGGTAGGGCTCYCTCTTGTTTGTCCCAAGCTTCCCCCATCACTTGAGGGCAGAGGTGCTTGTGCCACTTCCCAGTGTCTGCTGCATGGCATCGGATATGTGGCACCAAAAAGTCCACCAAAAGTCTGTGGGTCTCACGCTCAGTGTGAGAGGCTTGATGGGTCTATTAACTCTGTTTTTTAAACTGTGCCGTGGACTGTGCCTGCCTGCTGTTATTGTTTTCCTGCTCAGCAGTTTCCCCTGATGGCAGACCATCTGGTTCCTTTGCAGACAAACTTTTTCTGGCATCTGTGGGCTCCCTCTATCCCAYACTAAAGCCCTATCCAAATAACTCTGTTACCTCAGTTGTTCCCTTCCTCTGTTTTGCTGATAAAAGCTGTCTTGGGATTTGCGGTTTTATTGTCTTTCTGCTCTGTTTATTCCCAATACCTCTTAACTCACACGCTGGGTGTTTCTGGCAGCTTATGAGGTGACTCCAGTAAGCTGAACACTAATTCACCCTGAGTCATGACGGATCGGAGGTTTGACAAGAGCAGAGTCTGAATGGGAGCACTCGCTTCACTGTGTTCGTGTTGGTTAAACAAAGCTTGGAATTGTTTTTCCGCACAACAAAATGGTCTTTGTGCTGGTCATAATGCAGACTCAGCTGGAGCGCGACACGTGAGGGGGAACGCAGTTTGGAATTGCAATTAGCTGCACTAGAAGCTTGGCCCTGGCCGAAAAAGAACAAAGATTTGGACTGAAGGAGAAATGACGTCTCGCCATGGGCCRCTCGAGCTTGCCCTTGTGGCCGAGGGAGCTCCTGAGTTTGTGGACTTTGAGTTGGCGCTGCAAATGCAAGAGGAGGTCCCAKCCTGCTAGTGGGCATCTTTGTGTGATTGTGTGTTAAATCGAGCTGGGGAACGGATACACATTAAAAACTAGTCTGGAAGACTAGTGGCGAGGGTCCAAGTTCAAACAAACCTTTCCTTTTCTCTTTTACCGCCCCTAAGACCAGCCCTTAGTGTTTATCCATTTCCACCCTCCCTCCTCTCCCCTCCAAACTTCTTTTYTTCAAGCAGCTCTTTGGTCAGGTTAATTGTGATGGCACAAACGGTGAGCTGACAGCAGGTAGGAAACAGATAGGCCTATGTTCAATTCAGTTTAAGGTCCCTAGATTCTGCTCAGAAATGTCACTGTGATGTTGCATAAAGTGTTGRTCTGGATTAGCTAGRTTTGATTAAGTTTTGAGGGTGAAAATCTACTGGYAGGCTTTGTGCAGAGCTGTATGTTATTCTGCCCTGTAACGTGCGTCCTCTGGAGCTCTGCACTGCTTGCGGAAAAGCATAAAGCTCATGCAAAGGGTAAGTGCACTGGTAATCGTGTGTTTTCCCTGCAGACARAGTTAACCCAGGTGTTGCTCACCTAGGTTAGTGTAACAAGGGCTTTAACACCTCTACAATAAGGCCCTACCCAAACAATTGCATTTTTGCAGTGCTTCTGGACGTATCCACGGTTTGTAGTAGTATGGTCAACAGCTCAGCTGCTTTTTGGCTTGTACCCTATAGGCTTCAATTTAAAGCTCTTATGTTGTTCCTGAACTTGAGCTTGGTTTAAAGCAACTTTATCCCTGCCTCTGTAAAGATGATGTATTTGCTTGAGGCTAGTAGAAAGGTACATCTTCAGCCGAGTGGCAGTGACAACTTGTTGGTGTCTCAAAGGGTCGGGGAGTGCACACGTGGCCTGTTTGAGGACTGGAGGTGATGTAGCGATAGACTTGTCTCATTGCTGAGGCAACAGGAACGGGAGAAAAAGATCATGAGCTGCAAAGACAGATGAGATTAGCAGGGCTGAACTGTACGGAGTAATGAAGAAGCAATGCTCTTTAGGAAGGCTGATGCAGGGACAGAGAAAAAGTTTAAGAACAGGATGGGGCACAAACATGGTCATGACATTTATATCTCACAGGGTTTAGTGTTAAAATGCCCTGAGCGCACCCTGAATACGGCACTGAACTTGGATTCCTAGCAGAGAAGTCTTGGTTTTCATTGATTGCTAACTGCAAGTTCAGCACAGGGGAATTCACAAGAGGAAGATGGAAAATGAATAGTCCCTGTTTGAAGATTCATTTTGTTCCTTACTGTAGAGGAGGCGATAGGATTATCTGACTGGATGTTTGTTTCCATGAGAAATTCTGAGTCACATCTAATGTCTAGGGTTTTTTCAGCCATTTTCCTGGTGGAATAGCTGTCTCAGAGCTACAGACTCCAAGTGGATCGGTGTTCTCCACAGCTCTGAGAGAGAGGCTCGACAAAGCACCAAAGCGTCTCTCTGCTTGGTTTCTTCTCTGTTCCAACCCTTCTGCCAATTTTCTCAAAATGGGTATAACACCCTGTTGTGGCTCCTCAAGAGCTATATTTTCTTGCTGAAATGTGCATGCAGCAGCTTTGGATAGTCCCTGTTGAGGATAAATGCTCCCTCCATTCAGATGACTYGAGCTGCTCCCATCTATCCCAGGCATCTCCTGTCTATCTTTCAGCAACTGCTTGCCTTGGTTTTACCTGCTGCATCACTGTGGTTTCTGCCCTCRTTGGCATGCTCAGCAGAAAAGTCAAGAAAGCGATGAGCTGCAGAGATCTAGCAGCTCTTACAGATGTTGTTTCTCAAACTCATTTGTCCTGTTTCTACGTGAATGCTATTATTTACATCCTCTCCCTAATTACAGACCTGTGCTGATGTGGATTTCCATGCTGTTCATTGGCTTATGCCCTCCTGTACCTTCATTCAGAGAGAGGGAACAGATATGTCTCCTAGTTTGGGAAATGTTCTCCTGGAGAAAGGTCATCATTCCTCCTGAGAGCCTGAAGCAGGCTGGCAGCTGTCTTGGTAACCGATGGAAGACTCCATCCTCAAAAGCCGTAGGAGACTTTCAGATTTTGCACGTGTGACCAGAATCGAGACAGCCATRCCTACCAGCAAGAGAGGCTGTCGTGCTTTGTGCAGCTAGCGAACGCTTCCTTGGAGGTGCACCTCTTCCAGCTCTGGCTGTCAGGAGGACAACATCTGAGAAGGGTTTTGATTCCCAAGCAGCAGCAGAGCCGTGCATGAAGGGCAGAGCAACACACTGTAGACAGACATGAGAGTGGGTCTAATCAAACTTCCCTTGCCTCGCAGTGAACAAACACAGAAGTACAAAACCACTGAGTCGTGTGAGCGCTGGGTCCAAGCRGGAGGGAGGCAGCATGTGACAGCCACAGGTTTCTGTTCAGTGCTCCCATCACCCAGTGGCTCTGCAGTTTGCATTTGTTTTTTCATATATTGCGGATGCGCAATGTGACCTCCGCGTGCCCTCGGATGGTCTCCGTTGTTTCTTTCACGCTCTGTGGCTGAGTCAACATTGGTTTTGTTCGCTGGGTAACTAACTTCGAACCCTCTTTGCCTGACTGGGCTCGAATAAGTGAGCAAATGCTTTTTTCCCATAACTGATGGGGAAAGGCTGGAAGTGGTGGCTGAAACTCACCCGCACATCAYTGAGTGACATGATGTGGCAACTTAGGTCTTTTTGTGGTGCCAGAACAGCTATTTCGAAAGCCGACTGGTGCCACTCACTCACTCATTCAGCAAACGATCTGTTACTGTCACGTTCAGGCTGGGACTAGACCACAAATTTCCAGCGAAGGGCAGGATTGCCAAAAACCACGGAGTTAACTCTGTGTCAGGTGGCAGAAGAGGCTGGCACACTTCAGGTAACGGAAAAGGCTATCCAAATACTTCTGGTTTCTGCGGAGTCAGCTT
Source organism: Casuarius casuarius (assembly GCA_003342895.1). Lineage (NCBI taxonomy): Eukaryota > Metazoa > Chordata > Aves > Casuariiformes > Casuariidae > Casuarius > Casuarius casuarius. The sequence continues at coordinate 2,428,461 of PTFA01000154.1, read as the reverse complement.
CGGTGTCTGTACGYTGTGCTTCCTGTTGTGGCTGTTGCAGAGGTTTCTCAACCCAAGTMTAGCGTTACGGGAATGCCTCAGGGCAGTCCCAGTAAAGTCTGAGCTCAGGTCTGCATGAGAAATAGACCCTCAGGAAAACAGGCTCGCARGTGGGCAGGTGGTTGCATGTGGAACCAGCTCATGTTCAGAAGGGGCTTGTGAACTACCATGGCCATGTGGAGCAAAGCTGTSCGCATCTGCACATGTGGTTTGAATCGTTCAGTTTTCACTAAGCCATCTGTATGGAATGGATGGTGGGTTTTTTATGGTTGTTTTGATAGAAGGAGAGTTGGGGAAGACCTTTGGAGTTGGCATCTAGCATCCATTCCTTTCATTCTGCCCAGGATAAAACCTTTTCTTGCAGGACTGAAGAAGTGTAGGTGGAGAACAAGCCCCTCCCCTAGCAGAGGGATCAGAAATGGTGGAATTTYCTTCCCTCCTTCCCTCAAAATAGACAAAATAGGTTTTAAACAAACCATTGAAGTCCACTAGCCTGCTACTCAGTGATCCTAGTACAACACAACTGACTGCTTGCTGTTTTATCGAAGCATTTGAAAATGAAATGCTGTCACATACCAAGCCTGATTTCACTCCCTGATTAAGCAAGTTACTTATGCCTAGAGGTTTGTAACAAGCTGGAGTGCTCTCTAGTACCTGTGAGAGGAGGGGAAAAAAAAATCTTTGTATCTACAAGGCAGAGGATTAAGTGGCAATGGAAAACAAACATCTAGATCTGTCCTGTCCTCTTGGTGCTCTGGGGTGGAAGCTGGCTGGCTGCTGCTTTGTTTTGCTTTTTTCCTGGCTCGGTTATTCTCTCTGGGAGGGGACAGGAGGAGTTCAGTTTCCAGCTTTTTGACCTATTTGCATGCATAGAGATTCCCCTGGGGCAAATCACCAGCATTCCTGCAAAAAATAGTCCTACAGTCTAGGACTGACTTGATGTATGAAAATCTGCATACTATGGGATATGGAACTTCTTAGTGCTTCCCACTTTGCGCACGCATGAAATTTAAGAGCCTGTGGATACTAATGAGAATATCATCATTCACCTGTGCAGTCAGTTGTGTTTGGACCTGAACATCCATGTTAAACTAGGGAAGTTGACCATCCACACTGCAAAGCTTCCCATGTTTTAAGACACCATCTCAGCCCAAGCTCCATGATGACTTGAAAAGGGAGCACTTGAGCAGCGTTTGGTGGTTTTAGGGAGCTCAAATATTAATTCAGTAAGTAATCAAACCCCCTGAGAGGCTTAAAAGTGAGGCATTCCCACCTAAGCTACTCACCCAGGTGTCCTTTCCATAGTCCATGGTGAGATGCCTGAAGCATTTCTTCCCGTGAAGGATAAAGTAGGTTTAGGCTTAGATGTCTAACTTCCAGACATCTCAACACAGGGAGAGTGAATCTCTGTGGTTTGTGCAGATCAGGGTAGAGGTGAAGAAACCTCGGAGTAGGCCACCAGGAGCTAGTTTGACATCAGCTCTTCCTAGGGACAGTGYGAATATGCTATCTATGCCTCTATTAGTAAATAAATGAGACCTGGTCCTTTATGCCAGATGGTTATGGCATAACCTATGTTCATATGGGTATTTGCTCCTTACCTCCCAAAACAGCATGGCTGTGTGCAAACTGCCCATTTCAAATGGTCTCTGGCCCATGCCTGAGAATCGTTGGAAGAGCACACACCCCGAAACTGTGCCAAAATCTGTGCTACCAATTTGATGATGTAAATTTTTGCAGCATGAGGCCGTATACTCATCAGTTTACTATGGTAAACATAGCTTTTGACTACAACCAGGCTGAGAATAAATGTGGACRGACCATTTGCAGTCCCCAGAGTTTGCTGTCTTGCTTCACTAAATTGAAAGAATCTCGAGGTTGTAATTTTTCTTTTCCCCTCTAGTAATATCAGCCAACTCCGCCCATAGTATTTTCACCACCTGGGCTTTTTCTGTATTAGTCTCATGACATGCCATTAGCTGGCTGTGTTCACTTCCCCTGATACGTTTCTTCTGGGAGGTAGGGCTGGAAGGCAGGATGAGGAAGCTACTGGAGTGTGTTCACGTAGGTTTGTTTCGTTTTTTTTTTTCTTTGCTTTTTTTTTTATGCTGCCCACTTCCATTTTTGGCAAACTCTTTCTGTTGACCCAGCAATTGTGACATATAACCAGCAGTGCACAGTCCTACTCAGAAAGGAGTAACACCAGACCTCTGCCCCTTTGGAGGGTTGGGTGCTTTGGCATGGCTCTGCGGCTCCCTATGACAGCTTTTATTGCCAAAAGGCGCAGAATGTGGCACTCGGGCCGAAAACTGGTGAGCAAAATGGGAATAGACACTCCGCTTCATCTGTTGCTGCCTTGTACTTCAGTGATTTTCTTCTGGAAGTATGGATCTGGCACTAAGCAAGATTAAGGCAGTTATTGAGTTTAGGGCCTTCCCAGTCACGTAGAAAGGTATCACAGTCCGCGTGAGAAGATCTTCAACCGGAGAATCAGGAAAACTAGGCTGTAGCTTCAGTGGACTTCTGTGACACCGGCTCATGTTGAGCTACAGGGTTTCTATTTCCTTCTGCAAAATTTCAATTGCTTTTTGGGGACAGCAATTGCAGCTCTCTGCATGTGCTGTCCAGAACAGGAAAACCTGAATGTTCGTGCTGAGCTTGGAAGCCATAGGTAGGTGGCTATTCATGCAATAAGCTTACATGTGGCTTTTTTGTTGTGTCCAGGACATGTGCACATCTGAAGCAACTGCATCTCTGCTCCAAGCAGAAGAAACCTTCTTGGCATGCCTGGCACGGATAGATGCCCTCATCCTCAAGCCTTTGCTCCAGGCAGGTAGGTCAGAGAAGACTACTTTTTTGTCCCCAATTTATTACCTTGAGTCACCTCACTGGTGCACCTATGAAGAGAATTATAATTGAAAACTGATGGCTGAGGACTCACTGGAGGCTGGCTCACAGGAGTAAGTGAAATGTAGAGTTGTCTCGTTTAAGACAGTGAGGTCTTGAGGCTGCATGTGACCTTTCATGCAAGCCTAGGACTGCGGTTCCTGTTGTTTTTAGAGGTTAATCCAGATTCTGACCAGTGTAAGCAGAATCATATATTGGGGAAGATCTGAAGAGACAAAATTTCTCCCTTCAGTTGATCTGGCCTTGTTAAACATTCAATCCCTTCACATACGTCTGCTCTGAGGCTTGTTTCCGTTGTGGTGTGTGGAAATCAGAAATGCTTCTTGCACGTGTGACCCCTAAACTGTGCCCGTTCTGCCTCCCTGTTCCCGATCTGTAGTTGCGTCCGTCTTGGAAAGTAACACCTGTGAGTGCAGCTTCTGAGACGGCAGTAAATCAGAGCAGGTCCACTGGAACAACAAATCTATGTAAATATTCGTGAGCTCTTCTGGCCCAAAGTGGTGTGACTGGATTAGGCCCGTAGGGTAGTTCCTACTCATGTCACTGCCTTTTAGCMTCCAAGAAGGCTGGGAACAGCTGTTTGGGCCAGGGGCAAAACTTCTCAAAATTTTTCTCCAGTGCTCGTGCCTSAGCTGGGGCTTAGCCTCGCAGGCTGCCACGACTGCGTGCCCTACAAGGATGGAAAGGAGAAGGCCTTAGCATGGATAGCCCGTACAATTCATTACAGGAACCCTACCCGAAATAATCATCACCTCCTTCCTCCCAGGAATTATTTTCCCGTGAGAGTATATRTACTTCACCTTGACAAATTGGGCTGAGTACTAGATCTGGGCAGTGTSTTCCACAAGATTTCTTGGCATTCAAAGCTTTCTGATGTCCTTTCTTTATTCCCTCTATCTCTTCCTCAAAGAGCCTCATGACCAGAAAGGAAAGGACAACTTTAAACTCTTAGTGCTRCTGAATGATCGATTTCAAGCTCTCTGGAACTTCACAGAAGAAAATTACCGGATACTCAAACAAAAATGCAGCACTTCTGAGTCATTCTGCATCCAAGACTTTTACGCTGTCTGGAAAGGAGACCTGTTTCTAAGCTTCTACATTCAGTAAGTACGGAAACATTTCAGACTAACGTAAATGACCCAACTTATCAACTGTTTCTACCATCTCTGATAGGCTGGTGCAAAACGGGTGCATTAAATTTGTTCAGTACTGTTCATTAGTGTTTAGTCATTAAACAAGGAAGCGGTTGCGTTCAGTACGTGGGCTAAATGCAACAGACTATAGGATCCATGTAGACCATCTAATAAATAGTCTTTTTCTATCTGTGACCATGCTTTGGAAGAGGCATAAAAAGCAGGATTTTTTTCCTTGCAAGTATTTTTTTTTAGGCATCTTAAAAATGGGGAGGAGGAACAGGGTAACAATTTGTGACTGGGGAATTTGTGAGAGCAAAGCTTGGGCTGTGATCAGGAGCAGAAAGGCATGTACAAGTAGGCTTATAGGACTTACAGGGATGAGGAGAGGAAGGTGTCAGCAGGCAGTTCATAAACCTGTTTTTACCATGCTTATTTGGTTTTGGGAAAGAGTGTGATAGTAAGTAATGGATATAGCATGGTGTGAAAAACATACTGCCCCAGAGCTGATTCTATAATTAATTACATACGTGTTCCCCATCTGTCTGCAATGCAAAGTAAAATGCTTGCCAAAATCACTGGAGTGTCCCTAACCTGTGTGTTGCTGTCCCAGCATGGAAAAGGGTTTATGGGCACCTGAGGTGACATAGAGATCAGACAGTGCTCAGTCCTGCATTCATCACGAGTGTGGCCAAGCCACATGGGCTTGAACCACAGGTGCAGTCTGGCACTTGCAGAGCAATGGGAGGTGAGAAGACGGGGTGCACTGGCTCCGGGAGCTTGCTGCTCATCTAGTCTTGGTTTTGGTTTTTATGGGTGTGCATGTGGATGGAGGAGGAAGGAAGGAATACTTTTCTTKTTTTTTTTTTTTTTTTATTTGGATGATATCACTTCAGAAAGAGGTGGGCAAGAAACTTTGCATTGCATGACTGAGATTTGGAGCAGCATGTTGTTCATCTTGAAATTGAGTCAGTGAATCGAAATTGGTTTGCCTTAAAGGCAAATAAGAGTTGGAAACTCGTGCTGAGATTTCAGCTGACACAAAAGAGGAGCTTCTCTGGAGGAGATCCCTTTTTCCTCATTTTGAAATGAAAACTTGTTTTTTTGTTTTTTTCAGTTTTTTGGTGTCCTGTAAAAAACAAAGAGCTGGTTCCTACCCGCTTCTGCTGACTCACTCTGTGCAGTCCTGATTCTACCATGTCTCATGCTTATTGGAGTGATATGGGCAAGCAAAGACCCTCTTTAGGATTCTGAAAACCAGCAATAAATAAATAAGCCTCCTACATGTAATAAATGATAATTAGTTTGAACAGAATACCTGACTTATGTGAAATCACTACTGGAAGAAGGCATGATATTTGCTSACAAAATACGGCTCGATCTCCCTCTAGTGTGAGACGAAATACATTGACATGGATACGTTGACTAGAGTTTATCAGCAGTAATAGACTTGATACTTCTATTTCGAGCAGCAGAAATTCATGYATCTGATGCTGATATTTTAAGCTCAGCCTTTATAGATTTGCTTTCCAGGGTGGTTGCACAAGATTACTTCTGCTTATGCTAAACGCCAGGAAGACTTAGACTTCCTGTAAGAAAASTAGTGCAAACAGTCAACAAAGCAGTTAAACCAAGGAGCTGGTGCGGAGAACGAAAGTGGAGTGAGCTGAAGTGAGAGGGTACAGTAGCTACCTCTCTTTTCACCCCCCTTGCAAAGGTTGAACTGACTGTGTTTTCAAAAGAGCTTGCTTCCACTATTGCTTAAACCTTGTAGATTTGCATCTCTAACTCTGTTCATGCTTGTTCTTTTTTAACAGATATTTCGTCACTTTTGCAAACTATGTTGTAGTCCAAGGCTTCGAACATGCCACAAAAAGCAAAAGGTCAGTGGGCTGAAAAATGCTTATTTAGCAACTGACATGAACATAGTAATGTTGTAGGCAGGAAAGTGATTCCAAAGGAGCAAACATCAAGCTGATCTGGGAGTCCTGATGTGGCAGGATGGAATGATCTGCAGGGAAAACATGCKTTAAGACACTAAAGCAGAGTGAGCAGCACTGAGCACTGCCCTTGCAGTCATCTYAGCCAGCTGCCGCTCCTCTGAACCAGCTTCTCCTGCATTCTGCCAAGACCCTCGGACCAGGTGTTGAAAGGCTTCTCCTGCAGTTCTCTTTCCGCTTCTTTCCAGCCATGCACAACTCGGAGATTTTGGGGGGGAAGAATCAGTAAATTTTAGGGGTTCAGGTAAGGAGTGAGGAAAAGTTGGGACCCTAGAAGAAAGKATTCTGTGAGAATCTGGTAGGAGGATTCTCATGGAAAAGCTGAAAATGGAAACTTTCATCTCTCCCCTTGCAGCCCTAAGCATGTTGTATGGAACGTGCACCACAGCCTGCGTCTACCAACTAAGCAAAACACATGCAAGGGAGGGGAATGGGGCTCTGGGCTGCATGCACGTCAGCTCTTGCAGAGCTCATCTTGTCCTGGAAGGGTTCCTGCAGTACAGGGCCATGACTACTTATTGATCCTGTAGCTCTATTTGATTTCCCAGAGGATCAGAAACCCTGAAGTGAAGTCTTCCTTGCTTGCTCTTTAGAGAGGTAGACGTGACTTTTTGTGGACACTAAGAGGGGGACCCTAAACCTATGGCCAGTGTACATCCATGCAAATGCCTGTTAGCTGGTCACTATTTAGGTGGGGGGGAGGGATACATCTGGCACTTCTACCTGAGCTTGCGCTGGTGCACTCACTTTATAGTCAATGATGGGCACCTCTGGGACRTGATTCACCCTATCTTACTGTAGATGCTTAAAATAGGCAAAATACATTGACTCAAATTATGGTGTTTCAGTCCCTCTGAATAGGCTAGCAGTTGTATGGAAAGAGCTTTTCTGTTCAATAAATTTCCATTGCTTGTCCCAGARGTGGTCAGAGTCTCGTGGAAATAGCAACTGAAGGGATGAGAACTAGGCATGAGTAGATTTGCAGTCACTTTATCTGAGTCACTCTTTTGCTGTGCAAATGGTTGTGGAAGTCATGCTATGTTCTGTATATCTGTGGGTGTGATTCCTATTTGCAAAGGGTGCTGGGTTAGGGGCTGAATGGATGGAGCTCGTCTGCCTCGTTGCCTTATTTCTGTGTATCTGGTGTGCAAATATGTTTGCACAACACTGTCTCCTGCTCTTTGAGGTCTTTCTTTGATGTCTGAGAGTGAGGTAGCCTCTCATGTTTGGAAGGCAGAGGTGTAGCAATTTTTTTGCAGAAAGACTAGTTAGTGAACGTTTGTCTTAATTTGCAATCTTGCAGTGAAGCCTGGAAGCATCATAAGACAGTGCTGAAACAATTCCTTACAGACTTCACCACTGAGGCCTCCATGTCACTGGCCTTATACGCTGTGCTTCACAAGCCTATCCGAGATCACGTTGAGCAATACGTACTGCTCCTTACCAAGCTGAATGAGGCTTTTAAAGAGGTAGGAGGCTTTATATGATGTTGCTTGACTGGCTGAATTTAATATCTCATGCAGAGCTGTGGAGGGTTTGTGATGATAAATGAAAAAGCTGCCCTCTTGCAAGTGCTCCAAAGCTTGGTGCACACCTGTGGATTGAAAATACTCCTGGACTGAAGGAAAATTGGGATTTACGCAGCCACTCTCACCTGAGTGCAGGTTTATTGGCAGCTCTTTCCCTCTCTGAGGATTCAGAGCTACTGAGGCTTTTCTGCAACTGTAGCCCAGAGAGTGGAAGTCCTGCACAACCATGCCTGAAGCATTTCTCAAGCCCTGCTTTCCTTTATTAGGGCCCTGAAAAGGACTTGGTTACCAGTGCTGTCAAGGAATATGTGAAGCTAGGCTCTTTCATCAGCCAAGTCCTGGATGAAGCTTGTTTTACCAAGGCCTTATGGAAATCCCTGGGCTACAAATTCACGGTGAGTCAGAGATACAGGCAGTGGCTTGGTGGGGGGCTCCTTTGGTGCTGTCGCCGTGCTCTGTGTCATGAGTCAGCCAGCCTCTGTGGGAGCTGGTGTCTTGAGCTGCATGTCCTCTCCCAGATCCCGATGTTTCTCTTTGGGAATGCAAGAGCTATCTGTCCACCATCTCTACCTGTGTGGTTCCTTCTGCAGGACATGCTCTGCGTTCCTGAAAGGAGGCTGCTGGAAGACAGCAGAAATCTTCCCATCTCTGCTAGCACGAATCGATCAGACCGAATTCTGCTCTTTGATGATGTCCTTGTGCTAATTCAGGTGAGTCTTGAACCTTACAGGGTGTTTGGAAGGAYAGTGTAGATGAATGACACTAAAATTATGAATCGCTTAATGCTGAAACTGCAGCAAAGCTCGGTCAGCTGTTTGCAAAACTGTCTCAGATCCTTGCACCTGTGGTTTCCACTGGAGAATAAGAGAAGCCCAGTGAGGTAGGAAAAGGGGAACACCCACATAACATTTTCCCCAGTAAAAACATATGATCCAACCACGACAGGCACCTTTCTTATAACCCATGCCCACACCTACATAGGAATCTGTTGATTTCTGCCCTTGTGCATTCAAAAGGTCCTGATGGGGTTAAATTTTATGCTGTAAACATTCATACATAAGACTGAATCTGATGTTTTGTGGTGGACTATGCTAGTGGCCTGGGAGCTGGAGTTGATGATGCAGGTGTTCTTGGGGCTATTTCAGGAATTTGAGGCCTGGGTGTGGAACAGACAGGGAGTGTCTGTAGCTGTGGACAGCTAGATAAATAATGTGTGTTCAAAGCTGTTCTACAGCATGTATTAACTAAGTCCAACTTGGCTAGCTTTGACTGACAGCACCTTAATGCTGTAGTGTTCTTGCTAGAGCTAGTCACCCCAGGCTCCCTTTTAGTTAGAGGAGAGTAAAAGGCACTTTCTGGGTGTGGTTCATCTGATCTGTTTTAGATGCCTACATTTAGGATGAGTTGAGTCATGCCCTCAACTCCATTGTCTAGAGCAGGAACCAAGGATAACTAGCTCACATGGAGATATTGGCACTGTAGTCATCTCTGTTCAGTCAACGGTTCCCACCCACTATGTCTCGTCTGCTGCTTTGACTGTTATTAAAGCTTGTGGAGGCATAACTGGACTGGTACAGAGCTGGCTAGCTTGGGCTGCAGAAAGGGGACTGCCAAAGAAGGCTGTAGAGCTGGGAATTTGAACCTCCCTTTTTACCCTGTTCCCCCAGATGCAGTAGATACATCAGTAATTAACTCATGGTGAGCTCCATGGTGCTTGCTAGTACCTAAGCTTGTTCAACCACATCCTTGCAGACAGCAGCTCTGTAGCRTAGGCACCTGGTATCTAGACGGGGAAGGCAGATGTAATCTTAAACGTTGTCTTTACCTAATATTCCAAACATTTTAGTTTCTTCTGTTTGTTGTGCTGTTGCTTAAAACAGTGATTCCTTAAATGTTGTACTGCAGGACGTTGCATGGCAGTAGCACCTGGAGTCCAGAGCCAAGCCAGATCGTGAGCAAAACTAGGGCTTGCTGGGTGCCAGGGATGATTCTGGTGGGTTGCTATGTGATAAGGAAGAAATTCTTGTAGAGATAAGTGCCATCTAAAAAGGTATATTGGAACACAAGTTCTGTTGCTACTAGTTGTAGCCATGGCTTTATGGACCAGCACTTAAAAGTGGTAAACTAAGAACTTCCTTCCCTCTCCTGCATTCCTTCAGTCTCTGAGCTCTGTCATCATAGTGTGAGACAGACGCATGGACCACAGAGGAGGGAATTTACACTGCTGCCAATCTTGCTCTGGTGTTCAGTGGATCGAGAGGGTGAAAGCAAACCGTGGTATTTACGTCAATAACAAGAATGTCTTCTCTCTTTCTGGTTCTCCAGGGGAACAGCTTCCAGAGTTTTGATCTGAAGCTTGTGTGGGTAGACAAAAACTGCAGGGAGAAGTCGGCTCCAGGAGTGTAAGTGAAATACTTCCACTTGGAGGAAAAAGGGTTCAGCTTTACTGTGGAACTGAGAGAATGATTCAAAATCTTGCCTCATCTCCTTTCCGTTCATGGAGGGAGCTGGTTCTGGGATATGGGTAATCACTCCGCCTCTCGGATGGGATCACAGCAGCTCAGACCTGCATTGCTTGTGTTTGCTGACATCTTGAAATCAATCACTAACAAAGTGCTTTTGTCTGCAGACCTAAGGAGCAAAGTTGAGTTGATTAGTTGAGTACTACTTTGCAAGGAAAAAAAAAAAAGAAAAAAAAGGTTGTGAAAGTATCATTAGCCTCTTCTGAAGAGGGATGAGAAGAGCAGCAACTGCTGCTTGACCAAGAAACGTCTTTTTCATGGTCTCTCTAATGTCCTTTGCTTCACAGGTATGGCCTCCGCATTATTACACCAGAAGAAACGTTCTTTCTGTCTGCCAAAGATCCTCAGATGAAGGTTAGTTGGGSCTTTTCTGTTCCTCCTGCAATACCATGTACTAAGCATTGAAATAGGAAAATGGCACAGAGGGGCAGCCCTGTGTTGGCAGCCCCATTTTGGATGCAGAAACATTTGCTACTGAATGGAAGCTGAAATCCCATTTAAACATCAGGATTTTAGCTTCCTGATCAGAAGACAGATTAGTGGCTTTGCATCTGCTTAAATTAAGACCTTTTCCTCTGTGATTTGCCAGAGGTGGCTTAGACAGTCCGTGGTAGATGAGTGGTACTGGGGCCCTGGATGTTGTCTGCTCTGGGAGCTAGTGTGTGGTGCAGAGGCCTGGTGAGCTTCACAGCTGGAAACCATGCAGCCACACCAGCCTGGTCCTGTATCAAGGGCAATTAGTGATCGTTGGAGTCAAGCTCAGCTGACTTGGAAGTGTTAGTGCCTTTTTGCAGTATCCAGTTTGCAGGACCCAAGCTAAAACCTCCTACTGGTGTTGTAGATGGGCACCAGCACAGTTAGCTGAATGGCACAGAGTAGGGGAGAACCCAACCTCTTGTTGCTTCTCCTGGAATGTCTCCTCTTGGGACCAGTCTTGCTTTTTTTCACTTGTTACTCCATCACTCCTCCGCCCCCAGGCTGTTTGGCAGTGGAAGCTGAACCAAGCCATCCGGCAGGCTCTGAACGGGAAACGTGATTTCCCCCTGTGGGGCAAGACTGGAGAAGGCACCGAGCCTCCATCCCGCCGCTTCTTCACCTATGTCTTCAGGCTGGAGGGCAAGTTCAAGAGTGCGACCTACGAGGGTGAATGGCACTGGGGAAAGCCACATGGCAAGTAAGGAGCCCTTTTTGCCCTCCTTCTTGAGTGGGAACGTGAAAAGATGGCCCTGCTGTTTTGGTACAGCACTGCCTGGATCCAGCCAGGATACACACAGGCTAAGACTAATTTCAAGAGTATCTGTGAGCRTTGGATGCTCCATCCTGGGCTGAGGGCTTGGACCACAGAATGTGGGCTGGCAACCACGCTGGGTGTGCCGGCCTGTCTAGTTCCTGCCTCACTTGTTTCCACAGGGAGCGAATCTGGTATTGAGGATAAATTCAGGGGGCAATTGGGACACATTTGCTTGTTTTCAGGGCTTGGTCAAAGTATGAGCCCTGGCATGTGATCTATTGTGTTGTATGTGTCTTGGTAGCAATACTGGGTTATAGGATAAATTTTAGAAGTTGTCCCTAATAACATGGTAATGATCACATTGAAGGCATTGCATTTGGTTGTACCTGTAATTAGACTTGAGATAATGTTTAATATCAGGATCTTAGCCTGAAGCATAAAATCCTACCATCAGGATGACCAAAAAAACCCAACAAAGAAAACCCACCACCTTTGCTTGCTAGTGAGGGAAAAGTTTTCTCCTGTTCTATCAAAAACTATTTTAACATCCAAACTCTTATCAAAAGAAGAACTGTAAATAGATGAATAAATAAAACCTTATATACAGAAGTTGCTCAAATGCAGTTTTGCAGAGCATTAGAACTATTCACTAAATCCAACCCAAGTATAAGAATGATTCCTGCCAAAAGGGAATGGCTTGTAATTTAAGGTTAAATAGCCCCAACCAAGATCCCTTTGACACAGAATTAGAGCATAGTCTCTGTTTTTGTGCAGAAGCCTGAAATATGAGTAACTCCCTCAGACACCAACGCAGGCTGATTTTGGAGTTTTATACTTCCTGAATTTTGTACAGTTTGTTTACAGTTGCTATTGAAGCAAAAAAAAAGGATGTAGAGACTTGGTTTGAAAGAGCCGCCTTAAAATATTCAGAGTATCCAGAATCAAAGGCTTAATACTGAATCTTCTGTGAAAGAGCTTGTGCCTTACTTCACAATAACATAAAATAGGTGTTTGGGGCAGAGCTTCTGGGCAGTCATCAGCCCCACCTTCCCCAGCATCTGTGCTCTTAGCAGAGATCTGAAAACCACTGGGGTGGCAACTCTGCAGACACAGGGACAGCACCTCTCCCTGCTTTTTGTCTCCTCCTATCTTAGCTTTGGAGGAGTTTTGTGATGGAAAAAAAACCTTTGCTGCTTCAGTTGACAAACTTACTTCAGTCAAGTCACTGAATCTATCCCAGGGAATTTGTGGCAGAACTCAATGATTTCAAGTGCATTTAATTGCTGGGCTTTTAATTGCTTAATTACTAGGCTGTCCTTCCCACTGCTGAAATTGCTCTTGCATGTGACTTGCTACCAATACATGATTACAGGCCAGCAAAGTTGGCCTTGATGGCTTGTCCACCKCCTGAGAGAGAAGCTGGCATGGGAAAGCATATGAGCAGAAAGCTCAGCGTATTTCACTCTACCCACCTTTTCTTCTGTCAGCAGTGGTGTGAATTGTGGCTCTCCAGCAACTGCTTCTGCATTCTTCACCCTTCTGTCCCACTATTTCTGATGCCTTGAAGTAGAAGAAGTAAATCAGTCTTGCTGACGAGTAGCTTAACTATCTCCATGGCTGGAGCAGGCTTTTTCTCTGGCTTGCTCTCCTTTGCTTTGCATTCATAATAGCAGAGCAAATTGAGATGCATAAGTCCACTTAGATGGATCCAACCACTTCCTCGTATCTTAAAAACAAACCCAATATCTTGGCCTTTTACCTGTCTAGCGTGGGTGTTTAAAGCAACAACCTTGGTGAAAGTCATGCTGATGCGTCACAGTTTTGGTTCCGCACCATTTAGCGTTGTCTTTGGATGGGGCATGTGTAGGGAGCCGCCTGCATCTGTRCTGATGCAAGAGTTAAAACAGCGAGTGGGTGCGGGTGGAGTGGGAGACGGGGAGGAAGGAAGAACCCATTCACAASTGGACATGGCCATGCAATAGTTTGACCATCGCATTGACCATTCTAGTCTTATCGTTGCATCATTACCTTGCAAAATCATGTCTACAACCTACGTACGAAACAGATGGAAAGATATGAACTGTTTAGGCTAGTGGTTGTCTCTTCTGTTTTCAGAAAGCCTGGCACAAGAAGGTTCCAGGCCATGCTGTCATCAAGCTGTCTGTGGGGCTATGCACTGCTGAAATTTTGGCTGGCTTAATCACACACTGTACTGTAATTACAAAACAATCATATTCATTGTTATAAATTAATGATCCAGTAACACTGCAAAATACTTYTGAGATTTGTGAATTTGGAAGAAGATTCTACCAGCTCATCCCAGGACATGAAAACCTGGGAGTATTAAATCCTCACAGTGCAAACCAAGGTCCCAGTGGTGCCTGGAGAACTTCTCTGACTCTGTTCCCCAAGGAAATGTTTTGACATTGGCAATCCCTGGGTTGTGCCTTTATGTGGGTCTCTTGATGTTGAAATTGCAAATGTTGCTGGCAGTCTCCCCTGTGTAATGCTTGCCTCGAATTGCAGGGGGACACTGAAGTGGCGTGATGGACGGAACCACGTTGGAGATTTCAAAGATGGATTGGAGCATGGGTAAGCCTTAAAAAAAACAGAAAAAAAAAAAGTGTTTCTTGCTTTCAAAGTACAATGATGAATGGTTCCTACTAGAGGTAAAGTCACACTGGCATTTTGTAGGGTGGTACTTCTCCTAGTGTGGAATTCATCTCACTTAAATGTGGCTGCTTCTAGCTCAGCTAGTTTGTTCCCTTTACAGTCAGTAGAAAAATATATTTACTGTTACAGTCCAATTCACCTGACCTATTTTAGACACCTGCTTTAGGCTGAGTAAGGACTAGAGTGACTGGATTGTTAGTGACTACAGTAAAGGGAGCAGGCTCAGATGATCATTTCAGATGGAGACATCTCSATTTTGCCAGATGAATCTCATCCCTAATCTCTAAATCTAGGTGAATTTATTCATGTGAAATACCTTGAAAAAGTCATTTTTAGATAACTTTAAAAAATTCTTTTAAATGGACAATTGCTTTGGTAGTCTAATTCAGCCCCTAAACTAGGGAAGGGGGGAAGAAAGAGTGGRAAAAAAAAATCACTCCGTAGAAAGGAGAAATGAGAAACTGTGACTGCAGCTCACAAGGAGATGAGCTAGAACAAGCTCTTCCATGGAGCAAGTCAGTAGACACCTGGGAATAATCTCAGAGGTAGAGCTGACCTCAGATACATAAATCTGTTCGGGAGTGTGGAAAATCCTTACTTTTTACACTTCATTGGATACAACCGAGTTGCCTTTCCCTTGTGCTGACCTCTGTGCTGACGTCTGTATGCGCCCTCTAGGTTTGGAATATGCCTTGTCCCACGTCAGTCTGAAGACCGGTATGACTGCTACAAGTGCCACTGGTACGAGGGCAAGATGAGAGGCTATGGAATCTGTGAGTAAGTAAAGCACAAAGACGGACTCTTGGGGAAGGAAGGTTTCACATGCTTAAAGGGTGAAATGGTCCCATCTCACTGAGGAAGGCCCAGTTACAGTATAAAACACAGGGTAATCCAGGCCCCAGAACCTAGTACTTTGCTTTTGCTTTTGGCCTTTTCTGTTTTTGCTTTGGAGACGGGCAGTATGGCGTTGTCAGAAGCCTCGAGTCTCCTCAGCATCGGAGTAGTAAGACCTTCTCCAGAAGCTGTAACCGTTGTAGCTGCCTAACACAGCAGCCTCTATGCCCTGTAGGTGAGGATGTGGTTTTGTATTTGTGCTTGTAGTTGTAGAGCAGAGAGTGCATCATCCAGCTTTCAGGCTGGACAGACTTAGTGGAGGATGCAACTCTATTCACCCTGGCTGGTCATGCTGTCTGAACCTTGCACGGAGTAGTTTCCCTACTGGTAGATGAGCWTCTTGGTGTAGGAGTCATAACCCATCCTCAATTGGTGAAGTGGGCTGCTTCTCCCAGTTTGCTTGGATTTGGTTTTCTTGCTGTCTCAAATTCTGAGCTTAAACCTAGAGCTCAAGACATGCCGTTCAGGATTTTCTTATGTACTCACCAAAATGYTCCTGGAAACGTCATTTGCACACTTGTGTCTCAAAGCGCTGCTGGGAATTTGGAAGGAGCCCAGTCTGTAAAGAACTGTATTGTGGGATTATTGTGGTGTCTCAGCCTCTTTCTTTCTCCTGTCCATTTAGATGGCCAGAAACTGCAGTTGAGGCCTGTTCAGCAGGTTGTAGGCATAAACTAGTTTCGTTTGCAGCCTGTGGGGTTAGCTGGACAAAGCCAGCTCGCTTCGTTTATGTAATAGTGAATACGACTGCATCTCATCTTTGATTAGCTCACACGTGGCTTGGAGTCAAGTGTGTTGGCAAATGCAAAGACTCACCTACCCATCATTAGTATGCTTTTGCTGAGCCAACTGTGGCAAAGGAAAGCACACAACCCAGTTCCTTACTTCAGTTCCTCATCAGGGGGATAGGCCATCGTCCTTCCTTCAACCTGCATCTTGTGCTCCATAGTTATGAATCAAACTCGAAGTACAAGACATGTACAGGAATCTGTAGGGAACATACTGAGCAATGCTCGGTACATGTTAATTGCTTATAAGCAATGCCCTGTGTAGCTATTGGGGTACAGGGTCCTTAATCACATGATGGTCTAAGCCAGGAGAGCAAATGTTAACAGGCCAAGGGAGAGATTAAAGGAACGCCCTTTAAATGCTCTCTGTAAAGTGTAAAATGTTTGTGTGTTGTTCAAAGTATAGCTACTGTGACTGTTAGTGCTRTATAATGTGTTTATATTTCAAGAATACTGGTATTGTCAGGAGCCATAAGAATATGGATAGAGGAGATAAGAGGAACTGAAGTATATTGCACTTGTGCTAGTGTCTGTGGTATCAAATGTGAGAATGGGTCAATAATTATTGATGATAGCTCTGCTTACTGTAAGCTTTTTCTCTGTTCAAGAGGTTAGGGCCAGCAGGGACAGAGCTCTGGGGAGCTCTTCCTAGGTGGATGATCTCAGGAGAAGGGGTGGCTGGTGGGTGTAGAAAGGTGAACGCAGATCTGGCTTCCTGCTTGATTTGGTCTACTCCCASTCTGGATAAACCAATGGTCATTGAGACCTGGCTAGCAAGAGGTCAAGGATTGAGTTACCTCTCCCAAGGTAACTACAAACTTTAATGATGGGGCTCTTCAGGCTTCTCCTAAGTGATGTGTCTTCAGATAATGTTGAAAGCTATGTGTGGAGTGGCCAGCTCGAATGGTGCACATTCCTACTAGTGAATGACTACAGGCTCCAGAGCTATCGGTCAAATACTTGTAATATTTAACAGTCAGATGAACCCAATCTAATCAGCTTCCTGGCTTCCTGCTCCAATAGTAGCTGTCCAGTAGGCACCATCTTAAGTTACATCTGTCTCTCTCTGCAGGTATGGGAATGAGATGGTCTACAAAGGCTACTTCAAAGACGACCTGCGTCAAGGGTTTGGGATACTGGAGAACCCCTCGGCTGATCATCCATTTAAATACACAGGACAGTGGGAAAATGACAAGAAGAATGGATATGGAGTCTGGGACGACAAAGATAGGTAAAGGGGGTATGGATCAGAGCTGGATTTAGGTACCCGATAGTTTTGTCCTTCTATTTGGAGGGGAAAGCCTCATGTTTTGGTGGGGAGGATTTGGGTGTGACAGGGAGGGAAATGTTCAGACTCTGTTGTAGGGCTTGAAATCCTGGGGAAGCGTTCCTGAATTGGGTTTGTACAGTAAGTGCTGCATGGAGCATTATATTGACTAAAGGTAGCCTCAGAAGGCGATACATAAAATTGATTAAGATGTGGTGAAACARGGCAAAAACTTAATTCCTCTTTTATTGCATTCCAGAGGGGAGAGGTACATAGGGACGTGGCATGATGATCACAAACATGGACAAGGCATTGTAGTAACCCAGTCAGGGGTCTGCTATCAAAGGAGATTTCATGCTGGTAAAATGGTGGTGAGTACCCATTTTCAGTGGACTCTGTATCAGTGAGACATGGAATTCCCCATCAAGGGCAAGATTAGGTTGAAAAATAGAAAGCAAGATTTAGGCACTAATGTTTTATCACAAGAACAYTTTTTGAAGAGCAAGGCCTAAATTAAGTCATATGCTTCTTACTACCTTCTTGAGCTTTCTGTGCAGTTAGGAACTGGACATGAGACGGTCACTTTTTCTCGCCTATGCTGAGACACCTTATAGGTTTGGTTGTTCGACCGTCGGGTCTCAGTTATAGAGTGGAACTCATGTGAGATGCTGTACAGGTATATATGGTGCTACATCTGCCTTAGAGATTGAGTCTTTACCTTGCCAAGATGGGCTTACCTGTGTCAAGTCTGCTCTCCAGCTCATTGAAAGTCAATATGTTGGTGTGGAAAGCAAAAGGGACTGGCACGGTTAGAGCTGGCTGGGGAATAGAAGGATTTATTCTCATGAAAAATACACACTTAAAAATAAACACCACC
>PTFA01000154.1:2387858-2409726 GCA_003342895.1 Casuarius casuarius | reverse complement strand
AAAAAAACCACATGTACAACATGCTCGATTTTGGAGTATGATACTAATATAACAAGAATACATCATGAAAGTAGGTAGAGCTATAGTGAGATAAGTCTGCATTAACCAACTCAGACCTAGGCCATAAGTGAGTGGTCACAGAACTCTTTGCAGTGGCATCATAAATGGCAGATTTTCTCGTCTATGCTGATAGTTTACTGCTTGTTCAACACTGAGCTCAATATTATTCATTTTTTGGTTCAATATCCTAGCATCAGATTTATGTGGGCCAAAGTGGGATAAATGTCCAAGGCCCATGTAAAATGTTTTTCTTAATTAATCTTTAGAAAGTTTTCTGTTGATAGTTATTTGATCATCATTTTACATCCAACCTAAGGAAAATGTTCATGGTATCAGCAGCCCTAGAATTTGTGTTTTAGGGAGTGATATGACAAAATGTGATGTGTACTAGTAGTACCTAGTATYACTTCTCCATGCAATGATGCTTGATCAGTTATCTCTAGAGCACCTCCTTGCTTTTCTTTTGAGCATTGCTGATGATATGTTTGGCTTGCAAAAGGGTTTTCAGAATCTGCACCTTGTAAATAGCCCCAGTGGCTGTTTCTAGATGAGACATGGTAGGTAGGAAGTCCACGTCACGTATTTACTACTTGTGCTTTCAAACGTAGGGTTCTGGGATTCTGCTCTTGGAAGATGACTCTGTCTATGAAGGAAACTTCATGGAAGATCTAAAATTTGTTGGAAAGGTGAGTATTTCTTTCATCTCAGCCTTTCTGTAGTACTGCTGGCTTTCCAGAAGGCTGAGAGATTCTTCTTCAAAGTTCACGTTCTCCCCCTACACTTTCCCCTGATCTCCTGGAAAAGAACTTTGTTTATGTTTCTGGTTTTTTTTTCTCCTGTTATCTGTCACATTCATTCAAGGAAGGGTGCAGCTGAGAGATTTCAAGTAGCAGGGAACTGAGGGCTTTGGGCGTTGTTTTTTTTTTTATTTATGGGTTTTGATTTGTTTTATTGTTTGTGGGGATTTTTTTGGCAGCACTTTGCAGTTACAGTTTGGGATGTTTTTGTGTTCGTAAAACAAATGTTACAGCCTTTGTCATGGTTGGGAGCATGGGAAATGATGCACAAGGTAAATGGAATTGCAGTACCAGTGCTATGCTAACGTAGCTGAGATGTTAACGTAACTGAGTTATCTTGAAGACTTAATTTTGCAATCTGGCCATTGCACTGGCATGTTSAGCATTTTGCAGTTATCTTTAGCAGAAATATTTGGTCAAAGTGTTCATAAAGTGCCCTGTTGCAGGGAAAACTAGTCCTCCAGCTTGTTACAGAAATCTGTGGCAAGTCTGATGGGAAGCGTGAGGTTAAATCAAACTTAGCTGATGTCAAAATAGATGCTTGATGATGGAAAGGATTGCAAATAATGCAAATGAGCACTGTCATTTAGTGACTTGTCATGGGAGGAAGGGCTTTTTGTAATTTTCAGCCAGAAGACTTGGGGTAGATTTTGCAGAGACTGATTGAAGTGCTTAGATACAACATCCTCCAAAATTAATGTTTAGTTTGAGTGGTTAGTCTAGAAAAATCTGTTCTTTATCTAAAGCAACAGGGCCTCCTGCTATTAGCAATATGGATTTCAGGCTCATATTTCCAAGCCAGGTTAGTTTCAATATTGTTTGGCTTGGGAAGTAATTTAATTAAAACCTTTTAAGTTTGAATCAAGCTACTGCATGTCTTCTCCCATATTTGCCCCAGAGAATTTAGGGTTATTCTTGGTAGCAGCAAGCACTTGAAAGCTTTTATGGTGAATATCAAATGTTTCCCTCTACCTGTGAGGCCAAACTTGCATGTGGTTTTAACCAGCAGAGGGAAAACACAAGATAAATTGAAGTTTCATATGTTCACTCCAGGTTAGAAATAACTACCTCCAAATTTAAGCCAGCGATTTTTATAGCGCAAAAAGGAGTTTTGAATACTTGTCGAAAAGCATAATGTAAGAGCCCTCATCTATATTTCTGGGTACTCTGCGTATAGTTGTCCCCCCTCCAGAATCCTATGTGTCATTTAATAGCCAGGATTTTGACCCGTTGCCTCCAGTGATTCCTACCTGAATGACACTATTGCTTTGGATGCTGAAAATTTACAGCTTGGTGCTGGAAATTGTTCYTAGTTGCTGTTTCAGGAGCTGGCTCTGTGAAAAGAGAAAAGAGAGATCTCAGTCCAGCTCGTTTCCTCTCGTTAATGAGATCTTGGCAAAATAACCCTTTATTTCTGGTACAGGGAAAGCTGTCATTTGCCAACGGCTTCATTCTGGAGGGAACCTTTACTAACAAATCAGGCCAAGGCCTCCAGACTCAAGGCATCCTGAACACGTCAAACGAGCAGCTGGATGACAGGATAACCAAAGCGTGAGCAACAGCATCTGACTTCTTGGGTTTTGGCTTGTATTTTGACAGTACCTAGAGGAGACTTGGATCAGCCCCTACAGAGATCAAAGCAGTCCTTGCCTGAAGGAGCTGATCTAAAATACYAATATATACCAGGAGAAGAGGAAAGGAGAGCAGAGTTTATCATTTAATCTGTACACCCCATAGACTCTTATCCTCAGGACTGAACCCTGCAAAGGGATGCTCTGGTCTCCAGGCTGGAAGCCTGGGTTCAGCCAGTGTCACCCAAACGCRGGAGTTCTGGTGGGAAAAATAGGGGTCTTGTGACTGGGTCTGTGCTGCACTGATATGGCCCATCGAGAGTGGGGGYGGCTCTCTGCCCTGAGGCAGGAATTCCTGTCCTGGGTGGGTTTTCATAGTAGCRATGAGGAATGTATCCTCCCTGGTAAACCTGTGAAATTAGAAACATCTGTAAGGGGAGCAAAAAACCTGTGATCAATTCATCTGCAAAGCTTCAGATTGTTGATGTTCCATGCACAAAAAGTTAGATTCTCTTGGCCCAAAGTACCTTGTTGCCAGGATGATAGGCTTGAGTTGATTTCTGCTGACCTACCAGTTAGGTACTGCTAAATTTCTCTGCTCCCATAGTTCTTGTGTTGATATCTGATTTTGGAGAGCTTTCTGTATCTGAAGGTGAAGTCGGAGAAAATGGAGGCGGGAGGTAGAAAAGCCTAATGTCGTGTCATGTTGTGCAGTCAGCTGGGCCTTGAGGACTTCCCAGTAGAGAAGAGATGGAAGGGAATCTATGACCAGTTCCTGGAGTTCATCCATTCTGGCTGCAAGGAAGAAACAGAGGAGTCTTTCACGGGATTCCACATACAAACGAGCAAGGAGCTGCGGAAATCTCAGGAGTACCTCTTCTGCCAAAGGTGATTGTTGCACACTCTTGTTGGGAGAGAGGAGCCCATTAGCGTAGAGAGGATAGTGGTATACGTTTGTCCTGCATTGGAGTCATGAACTCGTGCACTCTCCAGATATTCCTGTTCATGCAACAGCATCACTTTCCTGGAGGAGGATGAATTTTAAGCCTGAATTTAAGTTTGGGCGGTTGAGGCTGGTTCTTATATGTGAACATCTGGGTGGGATTCACCTGATGAAATGTAGGCATCTGCATGTGAGCCAGGCATCACCAGCTCCTTTTGTTTGTTTGCTGATTCCATCAGTGGATGCGGGCCAAACTTATCTCCCCCRAAGTAAATATGTAAAATAGATCAGATGAGCATGTTCAGGACGCAACTTAGGCTGGTTTTAAGGGGAGTGAAAGATAATGAATTTATRTAATGACAGCTATTGTGTGTAGGTGGGGCCTTTCTATTTAAAAATGTGGCGCTTTTCAGAACAGAGTAGARCTTGTTTGTTCTAATAGTCTTATTGCCCCTTTGTATCCACCTGCAATACCAGTTGGGAATTATCCCAGTACTTTACTGCTTGGTCTTAAGTCATCTTAATTGTTTATAACCCATAAATGAGGCTTCACTCTAAATGAAGCTAGCACAACCTAGTCATGGCAAGAAAGGCTTTATTGGAACTCTGAATGAGGGTGGTAGAATAATTACATATGGTGGAAAGTAGAAAGAAAGGTCTGGGGTACAAAGCGATAACTCCTTCCCTCCTTCCTCATCTCGTATTTTCAGGGGGACTGAGGATGTGTCCTGGAAGATGGAAGATATTTTTGAAGAGCTAGTTCAGCACCAGGAGCTGGAGTCACTGCACTGTTATTTAGACAAGGTAAGGTTTAAACATCCCAAAGATCCACATCTGTCCACCAGACATGGATGTAGGTCCTCTTGCTTGCTGTTACTTGCTAATAGCACATACAAAACAGCCAATGACTTTGTCTTCTCCAAATTATGTGTGAATATCCATGCTTGCGAAGAAGGGAGATTCTTGCATGCTTTTTTGGAAATTCATTTTGTGTCCAGGAAATAATGATAAAAGCTTCAATCTCAGTTCTCTGTGTGCCAGGGAATAAACGGCTGCTGGAAATGATTAACAAACTTCCATGCAGGTTTGGTGGCTGGTTTTCACTCACCCAGACATTCCCTGAAACACCCTTTGCTCTCTCTTGGATATCACAGAAAATTTTACGTAATACAGCAGTTTCTACTAAGAGCATTTCTGCCCGCTAATGAGAGGAGGATGGGCTGTTGGCATCAAAAATAGACCGATATTATAGCTGATTACCTCTAGGCTTGTCCTCCTTTGCTGTCAACAGACGGCTGGGTTGCCTTTGAATGTTCTCTCCTAATGGCAAGGGCTGACTTGCCAAACTTCATTTTCCTTCTCTGTTGTGCAGGCACTGAAGTCTTCTCTGCACCCACTGGGAAAACTACTGAAGGCCTTGATGATAGCTTTTCAGGCAACATATTCTGGGATTGGGGCCAATAGGCATTTGCTGACTATGGCACAGGAGGAAGTCAAGTACTACGCAAAGAAAATATGGGAGTTTTACCAGTAAGTCAAGCATGTTCAGTACTTGCAAGAGATATGAGCCTAGAAGGCTTGTGAAGTAGCCTGCTGGGATAAAGCAGCCCTGACACCTTAAAAATTTTTTCACATCTTATTTCTTGGGAGACTTGCTGCAGAACTGTGCTAAATAAAGATGCATTTGCACTAACTAAGCTCATTTGGAGCGCACGGGCAAGGGGAAGGAGGCCTTTGCACAGTGCTACCAGTCTGTAGGTATAGCCCAGGCTCTCTCCAAAGCCAGCGAAAGGAATATGTTGTAAGTGTACACTTGAAAAACTGCTTCATGCCTCCAGACCTTGCAGGTGTGGTGTGGGGAGGGAAAGGCACCTTACTCCTCTGTGGCACAAAGTTTCCTAGGCTGGTGCTTCTGCACCAAAAAAGGCAACTCCTCCTCTATTTTAAGAGCAAACAGCTTTGGCTTGGAAATGTCAAGACACCTCCTAGCTAGCTTTTCAGAGCAGAGGCTTGTTTTAAATAGCACAATTCTAGACATGCTCTAACCTTCATAGATGGATTAGAGGATTAGAATTGGCTGGTGCGGCAGGTCCTGAAACCTCATGTCCTTTGCATGGGGGTACCAGGAGCTGGTGCTCAATGAGACTGCAGTTAGGATTGCCAGAGTGACCACCCTCCCCTTTAGAAACTAGAGATTCTTCAAAACACTCATGAATCTCCTGGAAGCTTCTGCTGGTGGTAGAGAATACCTTCAAATAGTGAAACATGGTCTGCTAAACAGGGCATGACCCTTGAAGCTAGAGACTGTGTATAAGGCTCTATTAATCCAGGGCTTTGATGTAGAAGAAAATAGGATGCCTCCAATACCAAATATTCTTTCAAATTCCTGAAGAGACCTAAGCAGCTCTACAGGGACTCCAAAGAGCTGTGTTGATATCCCACTTGGTGCTGAGGCAGCTGAGCTCCTCATCGGTGAATACCAAATTATCCTTAATAAACAGAGGGGAACTAAACCTTGATTCTGCTTGTCTTCTAGGGGTTTGCTCCATCTGGCACTGCAACAGAAAGGCCAACTGCCCACAAAGAGTGTGGATGGAGAGACAAAGTAGGTATCACCACTGGCTGTTTAATTTTAAGCTGCTTGGGCCTATAGGGTGCTTCTAAAATACATTCAGTGCTGAACTGATCAGATTTGTTGGGAGCTGTCCTATGCGACTTGGGTTTGCTGCCCACATTTTTCTYTAAGAGTGCATAGCTGTCAGTATGCTTTTCATGCTTCTCTGCCAGAAGAATGAGAGCAACTTTTTTGTGATCATGTAATGTAGCAGAGTAAAAGGTGTGGAGAGTCAGAGCTGTGTGGGACATAGCCTTGCAAGATAACCCACACCAAGCGTGGAGTAGCTTGGCTGTGCGTGAGACAGCAGTCCCAGTGCTGCTACATGTTTTGCTTTAGCTGTAGGAACTTGGTCAGTGCTGGGATGGAGACTTCCGTATCAACACTGAGATGTAGGCAGGCCTGGAAATAGGGAGCAGTGCAGAAAATGTGGCAGAAGTAGAATATATGGGGTTGGAATCCTAGAATAGGAAGGTAGGGATAACCTAGTTTAGGGGGTTTGGGTTGGGAAGAAGCTGTGATCTGCAGCCATCCCCTTGTGAGTTGAGTGAATCCAAAGGTTTGATGGAATGGTCAGCAGCTGGAAAACGGCTTGATCTGACTTCATTTGCTCTTTTTCACTTAAGAAATAAGTACTCCACTAAAAACTCAGAACAGTTGGAGATAGGTCTCTGGTGCTCCAGATTTCTCTCAGTGGCCAAGGAGACCCTGTTGTAGGTAGCACTGTTGGAGAAACAGCGTCCTGTCCTACAGTGTAAGATGCACTTATATCTTCAGCTCGTGGACATACACGAGTGTCATGTGGGTCACTACTATCCAACTGTGGCACTGAACTCAAAAGAGGAGGGAGGAAGGCAGAACAGGTCAACCTTTCAGCCTCAGAAGCTGGATTTTCCATTGTGTCCTGTGTAGCTACTGCTTTTGGTAATATCAAGGTTACAGATCTCACTGTAGGATTCTACTTCATTTTTCTCTGCTGTAGTGACCAGAAGGCATGCAGTATTGTCCTGCCTCTGATCTTGCCGTGCTTCTACCCTGAGCTCTTCATGCTGTACATGCTCTATCATGAAAGAGAAGATGACCTCTACTGCCAAGGGATCGTGGACCTAAGCCTGTTTCCTGACCTCAAGCTGCTAGAGTTTCTGGATGTGCAGAAGTGAGTCAGCTTTTTCATCCTTGGATGTATGCCCTATGATGGGAAGCCAGCAGCCAGGGAAAGCTCTGATGGCATGGGAGAAAGTGATGTTATAACATCTGGGTTCCTGGGCACACGCTACGTTAGCTGTAGAGCTGAGGCTTTTTGTAGACTGCAGCACAAAGTTTTGTCACAGAGTGCCTGCAATACTGTGTCTGGAAGGACTGCACCAACTAGTGGAAAGCTGCTATTCTGTATGCTGATTTTCCTTTTCCTTTAGCGAAAATCCTCTTGTCTAATTCATAAAACACTGGTTTGTTCCAGCTCAGGAACAATCAGATAAAGATGATTAATGTGCCTATAGCCCACCGAATGATACCCGCTGCAACAGTTGTGGGTGCTCAGCCTCAAGATAGGGAAAGACTTTGGAGTGAGACACTTCCTTCACCCATTCCTGCAGCGAGATCCATCTCTGGAAGTGATATGTGAAGGCTTATGACTTGAACTCAAGAGGCATGTGATGCTTTCTAACATAGCATAATCTGTAGCTCAAGGGCTTAAGCAGGGTGTAGCAGGAGACCTGGAGTCTAGAGACAGTTTGGCTCAGTCTAGACTCAGTGAGATGAATTGCATCTGACAGTGCCTAAACTCCCCACCGATTATTACAGGAGCATTTGTGAGTGAAATGAATCCTACGCTCAGGTCAATGAGTCTGGACTGTTAATTTTTCCTGTAACAATGTAACAACAGGAGAGAACTCAGCCCTGAGCACCTACAAGGCTTTTCACGTCACCTTGAATTAGACTAAAAAAGAGTCAAGATGGAGTTAAGACTTAACTGCCTTCTAAATCTTCTCTGTAATCTCCTTTTAGACATCTGTGGCCTCTGAAAGATCTCACCCTGACAACCAACCAGGTAAGAAATAGCCTTAAGAGCTAGCTTTAGTACATTAGTGAAATGGAGTGGGGCTACGTGTTCATGCTAGCAAGTTATTTAAGTGAGGCTCCATCGTTAGAGGGGCACCAACAGCTGCAGATGAGCACAATGGACTTGGAAGAGCTAAGCGAGGGATGTTCCTGATGTTCCTGAAATATATAATCCTGTCTCCCTTTCAGAGGCGCTCCCTTATCAAGGACAAGTGTTTCCTGTCTGCTACCGAGTGCTTGCAGAAGCTGATGTAAGTCGCCTTCCGTAACCTCCTATTGATAACCAGAGCTGACGGGGACTTTCTGTATTCTGGGAAATGCCAGAACTTTACGCCTTTTTACAAAAGCAAATCAGGCTCAGGCTGAAAATTTAAATAAGCTTGTAAAGATGTTTAAAGAAAATTTGTTTGTGATATTATTAAAAAAAAAAGTAACTTCTACAGAGAAAATACTTTACTCCAGAAAAGTCAAGGCTATGTTTAGTGTGTTTAAATGCAATCCTCCCCTGACAAATGTTTAAACTTAATTTTGCTGAGATATTCCTGCAGAAAAACTGACTTTAATGAAATGGAGTTTGCTCACGGGAGTGTGCATAGCAAATTTGGCCCAACTATGACTGTCAAGTCATGATAGAGCCCGTTGCTCTGGACACATGGATGGAGCTATATGAGGGTTATCCAACCTGTGTGGAGTGCTGAGATGATAGTGGAGCAAAGCAGAGCACAGTTTAACAAATTTTGCCTGTTTTATTGGCTTGAGGGCCTGCGTAGGGGATGGTGCTACAGCAGTGAGTGGGAAGGAAGAGAAGGGGAGCAGGGAAGCATGGTGGGACCCCGCAGATGAGACCTCCCAGGCTCCCTGTCTATACTGTTTCTGGAAGAGCTCTCCAGATGAAAGCCAGTGTGACTTGTCCTATGAGGAAAGCAGCCCAGGAGATGCATACACTTGCAGGAGGTTATGGGCAGAAAAACAAACCTTGTAGATGTGACACCTATTATTCCCTCTCAAGAGCAGTTTCCTGATAGAACTGCCAAAAGTGGTTCATCTCATGCTCTTTAAAGTTAATCTTAACGACTGCAACTTGTTTTAGTCCTGTCTAAAATAAAAAGCCTGACATTAAGGTGAGCAAATCATGCTCTGGACTTGGGGAAAACTCAAGGTCCATCCGGACAATATTACACTCAAGGTGGTGCCAGGAGGTGTCACTAGTTGACCCGTTTTTGGTGCAGTCATGTGAGATGACTGACAAGCTTTTTTTTTTAGCGTGAAGGTCTGCTTTGAGGTTTCTTGGTACTGCTGCTTTGTCTCTGTAGCTGTGCAGTAGGAGCATCTTTTAAAAGGCTGTTTTCACACTGACAGCACCACGGTGGATCCCCGGGAAAAGCTGGTGATCCTCCAGAAGACGTATGAGGAGATAGAGAGCACTGTGTCTCGGGTGGTTGAGAAGGACTACAAGCTCCCCATGGATGACCTGTTGCCGCTGTTGATGTATGTTGTGTCGCGAGCTAAGTAAGTGGAAGTTTCTCATTTCCCATTCCCATTGCTGTGAGTGATCTCACTCGGAGAAAAGCCAGCCACCTTTCCAGGCAAAATGGCTTTAATGAAAAACTGGGGGGTGCATTTTAACACTTTTCCTGAAAGGTCTCTTCCAAGGAGAGACTTAAAGTGTTTCAGTGGAAGCGTTTGCCTTTAATGGTTGGGCTGTTCTCATTGCTGTCCTTCCTGCAGAGACTGGACTTACTTGTTGCTTTGTCAAGGGGTTTGCAAGAGCCATAGCAAAGGCTGTTGGACTGGTTTGTGCCCTGTCTCGAGAGAAGAGGACAGGATTTGTCTCCTTATTGATTTCTGATTTAAGGGAAGTCACTTGGTCTCTCTTTGTCCTTGTAACCTATTGAGAAAACTGTTTTATTTTGCATTCACAAATCGTCGTCCAGTTTGGAGACTTGGGAAGGCCTTGAACACCGAACACCTAGTAGTTAGGCTTTTCCTGTGTAGAAATAGCTGTAAATGTAACACATTTCTGCAAAGAGTGGCTGTGTTTGTGCTGCTTTCGCTGGAACTTGCAGGAACCTGCTTGCATTCAATAAAATGAAACTGCGTCTTTTTTTGGCAAGTTTGAGTCAAAGACCTTGACTGACTTTCTGGATGTTCTGTGTCTAAAGAAGAGTGAAGTGATTAAACCTGGGCCCTGGTTTCAAAATCCAGAAGCTGCTTGTGTGTGTGTGTGTGTTGCACTCCCATTGGATGGATGCTGGATTTTATGCTACGGAGTATTCTCAACTGTAGATGACAGAGGAGGGGCATAAGAGATACTGAGCATGTAAAATGGAAGATTTTTAATTTATTATGAAAATTTCCAAACATCTTTGCTGAGATCCAGTCATATAGGATACCTGAAAGACTCAGCCTCCGGTAGATCGGGGTGATGAACTTCCAGATCCATGCCTCCCTCTCTCCATAATCTGATTTCCAATGTACTCCCACAAACGCTGGTGCCCAGAGAATTGTTAAAGGGTTATCATGGCTGCTTTTTCCTAGAATACAACACCTGGGTGCTGAAATCCATCTGATCAGAGACTTGATGGACCCCACCAATCAAGGAGGACTGTATGATTTTCTGCTAACAGCACTGGAGGTAAAGAAAAGCTTTTGACAGTGACAGTTGCAAGCTGCAGTAGGACTTTCTTAAATAGTAGAAGGGGAGGAAAAAAGGTCCTTTGCCCAAAGATATTGTGGGATTTTCATTACTGGAGAGAAGAGACTGCCAGTAATACAAGAGGGGGAAGTTCAAAGGCAGTGAGATCTACCCAGTTCCCACAGGCAGGAATTCCAACGTCAGTATGAGCCTGGAAACCATCTAAGGCACAAAACTGAAGTATTTTTGCAGTGAAAACTGTCAGGTCTGTAAGAACTTCCAAATGGGATCAGGCCTCCTGCAAGGGATCTAGCCAAGAAAAACAGAAAGTCATAACCTAAAGTCCTCTCAGAAATCACAAAGATATGGCAATATCTTACTGATGTAGCAAAAGTAGTATGGAGACACTGATGCTCTCTACTCCCATTTAATTTTAGAGGGGTGTTTACATGCCTAGCACAGAAGGTTATTTTCCTTCTAGTCTATACACTATGCTTATCATTAATTTGACGTGCAGATTTAATCTTCTGCCTAGACTAGGGGCACAGTGGAATTTTACTAGATGTGCAAGAGACCAGAATTTGGCACAAAGACCTTGTCCTAAATGGTTTGTTCTGTTCCTTGCCCAGTCATGCTATGAACACATTCAGAGGATGCGACTCCATCAGAGAGAGAACTGCCATGGGACTCACAGCCCCTGAGCCGGGGCCCGACCGGGTCCTCCCTCCTGCACTTTGCTGACCGGACGCTGGCGGATGAAGAAGCAATCGAGTCGCTGCTGTTTTGGCTGCCTTTTGAAAGGGGAGAGTGGCTATTTTTCAGATGAGGGTTTCTGTTTTATCGGAAGCATGCTACTCTCCACCGAAATTGTCCTTCAGCTTCCCCTTAGAAATTCGTCCCTTGGTGAAACTCAGCCCTACTCTTATTTTATTTTTTTTGACGCAAAGGTAGAACAAAGTTTTGCTGGGTTTTCTTTTGGACTAGTTACAATCATAAAGCACAGACGTACAGATGCTGTTGGCTAATAGCCTTTGACATGCAACCTCAGCTTGCGTGTGGAAATCTTTGTGGAAAGTGGCTGAGGTTTCTTCTGCCCTGCAGATTTATCTCACTTTCCTGCAAACAGCAATCTGCCTCCTTCCCCTGAAATGCCAGTTAACTGTCCTTTCGGTTGCTGTGTTTATTTTGCACTGGTGAACTGACATAAGGAAGAGGTTATTTTATAGAAAATGGTAAAATGAATCCAAAAGAATTGCTTTGGTGGAACTCCATTTCTGGTTGGTAGAAATGTGGCAGGGACATGAAAGGCCTCTCAGTGCCCATAAACAACCATTTTTGTGGAGTATGGAGGCTTTTCCTGTCTCACTAAGAAGAATATTTTTCCATTCTTCTTCCTAACTATGCCAGACTCAGTACCTCTCCATTGCACTGTAAGGCTGCTATTGACTAACTTTATTTTTATGATACTTGTAAATGTATATTTATACTCTGCAGAATCTTATTTAATCTCAGGGATATCACACTTGCACCTTAAACATGCTGGTGCTGCTTTGTTGTTCTGTAAGGGCTCATGCACACCCTGTACAAAGGATATAATGTTTGTCTGGAGTGACAGATCTCAAATCCTAGCAAGGCAACGCATCGAAACACCTGGCCTTCTGCACTGACAGGCCTGCAAAAACACTGCTTCTCCTAGGTGCACAGCTTTGTGCTGACGGACCATCCACTGCCACCAGTAGGGTACAAATCAGATTAGAATTAGACTAGTTTTTATAATGCCTTTATAAAAGGCAAAGGGATATTTGGTAACCTGCTGTTATCAGATGAAAATACTAAAGAATGAATCGCTTATTAGAGCAAAAGCTCTTTTGAACTAGTTTGTTTTTTTTTTATTTATTTTTTTTTTAGTTTGACATTAAATTGTCCAGGTTTCTAACTTCAGGAAACAAACAACAAAAACAAACAAACCCCCCCCCAAAACTCTACAGACTGTTTCCTCCTGTTTAGCACAAGTATTATGCTTTAATAAATAGTACACTGGTTATAATAGTTAATATATTGGTATGAGAATATTCCTAATGTATGTTTTACAGTAACTTTATATTTAAATAAAGCTGTTCAATTTTTAAGAGAGATTCCAGGCTTGCATACTGACTGTATTTCAATCTTGTTGTCTTCTGACCATTCTGAGAATTTCCCTTCCTCTCCTTGTCTTTAGAACATGTGTGGTTCCCTTGATGCCTTGACCAGTCATGGATGAACTCCAACAAGAGAACCTAAAGCCAGATCTCACACTTTTGTTCTCTACAGAGTCCATAAGGAGAACTTGGCTTAAATTTTAAGCTCATTTCACGCAGTTTTCCCCCACTGTTTTGCACTGATCCCATCACAACTTAGCAGGCCTTGTGGAGGAGGGCTGTCACATCATCAGAGCTGAAGATGCTGTTTTGCAGTGGTTGGTGCCAGTACCAGTTGCACAGCATGCCGTGAGACTGGGGATTACAAGACCAAAAAACCATGCTTTTTCCTACTAGTACCCTGATTGTCTTCTCTAACTGTTGTTCCTGGTAACACCTCTATGAAATCTCACCTTATTCATGTAAGGAAGAAAAGCTCCAGCTGCCTGTCTTTGAGAATGTAAACAGCCATAAGTGGCAGCTGTGAACATTTGGTTTCAGAGTTGCTTAAAACTGGCAATTTTCCAGTCCAAAGAAACACCTTGCCAGAAGGTTGAATCACTGAGATGTAGTCACAGCTGTTAAAAATGTTTTCTCCATACTCCATTCTTCCATACCCTGGGTATTGATTTTAATTTCAGGTACCATTTCCTATACATAATGCAGAACACCTACTACAAAATATGACATGCAAAATGCATGCACTGTACAAACTCCACAGGATGATCTCAAAAAACAATGCAATTTTCCAGCCTACTAAAGACTTCTAGTATTGCACTTTCTAAACATAAGGTTAGTAGTTGCTTTTACTGGTCATCTGTGGTTGAGAAGTGAGGAAGTTTTGGATCAATAATTCAAGTGAGCCCTAAGGGGCAACTATGTTAACAGTATGCAGCCATTTGTGCTTTGGGCTTTCTTGTCAACCAGTAACAGCAAGAAGGATACTTACTGGAAATGCTCTTTAGCCCAAGGGTAGCATTCACATTGTAAATTGTGCTCTGTAACCATGCAATAGTGCTATTTGGTGTGTTAAAAGCATGGCTTTTTTTTTTTTTTTTTTTTTTTTAGGAGACAATATGAGGCTATTTGCTAGCTTCCCTGATTAATCAAGTCTTTGCTTGATAAAAATACTGTGCCTTGAAATAGTGTATAGCAATGAGAGAGTACATTCACGCTTCTCCTTTTGAGCTTGGGTGGATCACATGGTAAAATTATTAGTGGCAGATCTGCTATCAGGACTCTGCCTTCCTGGTATGTTAATCTAAACCTGCTGGGCCTGAAGTAGGATGAAGGCTGAGGCTATCAGGGACTTTCAGCTGTAGAGGGCTGTCACTATGTACTAGTTTCCTGTAGAGAGCTCCTGCATATCTAAGCTACAGCTGTTGAGCCAGCTCAGCCTTCAAGAGACCTAAATAACCAGCATCCTGTAACATGAAAAAAAAAGGCTGAGCTACTCCTGGAAGCAGGACAGATTTTAAAGCAATGAGGCTGTGACCAGAGACAGCAGAGATTAGCTGTTGGAGCCTGCAGTACAGGTTAGGTGTCTGTATGCTGCTTTCAGAAACAGAGGGAAGCATGGTGCAGACTGCTGTAATTTTGGTGCTGAGCCCTGCCCAACAAAAGCTTGTTCCACAGAGAATTTTTGTTCACCTTCACTGAATGTACACTCACCAGCAAGGATCAATTTATCAGCCTCTACAATACCAACATTATTGGTTTTTTTCCCCTTTTCTCCCCCCGCAATTATTCAAGATACTCAAGTGTTGGTAATTTACAAAGTATTCAGTATTCTTAGGAATGTACTCCCTCCCTCTTCTATATTAAGGCTCTTTGTACTTAAATTGCAACAGCTATTAAACAGGGAGGAGTCATTCTTCTATAAACACTCATTTTGTAAAAGGTTCATTTTACAAAGAACTGACTAAATAGGAAGTTAGAGTAGCGCTGTATCTATTGCTGCTTTCAAGTGGTGGAGCAATGCCTCTGGAGGTGGAGAAAGTGACGTCAGGTCTAGTTTCTTGAAATCTTCATTAGCACTCAATGATGTTAACACCTTCACAGTCCTCTTTAAATCAAACACTGCATGGAGCATGCCCAAGGTGGAAATGGCAGCTTTCGGAGTGTTCTTTGCTAAAGCTTCGTCATCGAGGCCGTTTTCCAAGACAGAAATCCTGTTCTCTGCAATAACTTTGAGGAAGTTGTAGAACTCCTTATAGTCTATACCCGTGCAAGACTTCATGATCAACTAAGGGGAAAAAAAAGCAGCTCTGAGAAGAAAGCAATTCCTTTTTATTTACAGTAAGAATTACAGAAATTATTAAGCTAGTAACTATCTGGAATCCTAAGTAACTAAGTTTAATCATCTTTAGTTATCTTTTTTGTAACTCCTTAATGACTAACAGCACTAAAATTCTTTGTCTTATTGGAAACTTCACTAGCCCCAAAGGCAATACTGGCTTTGGTACTACTAAATGGCTGCATTTTTGAAGCTATTTTTGGAGGATATCAATCTAGCAGCAGTAACAGCCTCCAGAAATTAACTTTACATTTGCTTTGCACTTAAGGGCTTTGGGGCATACAAGATACAACACTGCTCAATTTAGTTATGCCTTCTGGAAACAGCACCTTGCGACAGAACCTGTTGCCACTTTCACCTTAATTTTGCTTATTGTAGATTCAGTGTTTCCTAGTGAATGGAATTCAAACTCCTCCTGTCTGGGAGGGGTTTTACAAGTTCTGTTGTTTACAAGAAGAAGCACTTGTCTTTTATATAGGGGGAGGTAGACTTTACATAAGCAATTAATCTTTATGCTAATGCTAACCTCAATGATTGAGGAATACCAGCTGAAGTGTTAGTTTTTCAGACAACATCGTAACCTCCTTGACATAGCAAATATGCACTGACACAAGCCTTCCATTATCTTACTAAAGCAATATATTTCCTGAGAAGTGAAATTGTCACCAGTTCCTAGTTTATTCAGAAATGTTCACTAATTCCAGGTATGAGGTTAAAGACTGGAACGTGTTACAGCTCTAATAAGGTGGTGCATTGCATCCCTGAAATCCATGACATAATGGATAATAAAAAAAAAAATAACACAATGCTGGCTGTCTGACTGCCTGTTATACCTGGCATTGTAGGTGCCAATCGTCCATAGGGTCCTTCCATTCATTGATTTCCCGCTGGACAGCTGCTAATTCATCCTGCAGGAAGCACCACATTATAGCCACATTGCAGCCATTCACCCAGTTGTGGTTAACGGAAATGGTATCCTCCTGAAGAAAGAGAGTTTGAACAGTTACTACGCTCTACTTAGGAAAGTGTGAGAGAACTGTCAATTCATTGTGCTGCAAAGAACTGAAATTCCCCAGCAAGTAAAATGCTTCTTTGGGGACCAGCATCACTACTATGCTGAAGGGCTGGCTCCTTCTAATATCCCTGAACAACCAAATCTTGTTTCACTCTGTAAAATGGCAAATGTCTCTAGTTCTTTTGTCTGAGCACAATGTTTGTTGGGGGCAGGGAGCAACAATGAGGAAAGATAGGGGAAGAAAGGAACAAGATTGTAATCATGAAGACCAATTGTTTTGTTAGCATTTTCATCAGTCAATTACAATTTATAGTTAGGAACCAAGATTAACAGCTCAGCATAATTCCATTTTGTCCAACATCCTGTGTCTCAGTAACCAGTAGTATCTCATATGGAAAATAAGAAAAGAGGGTGCAGATAGCTCCTTCCAACCATACATGCTCCCAGCTTCTAGTGGTCAATGATCTGGGGAGCTTCTGAGTTCAAGATTTTTTTCTTGGTCATCATGTTGAGTAGCCAATAATGACCTTTCCTCCAAGAATTTGTCTCTACTTTTTTTTCAGCTCAGTCAGACTTTCGGCATCCACAGTATGCTGCAGCAATATAGGTTCGATTGATTCAAGCCTGCTGCCTGATTATCTCTCTGTGTTATGAAAAGGCTGGTATCAGTTATCTTACCAGATTGTAAACCTGATGATGCCATCCACTGGGGATGAAGACGATTTCCCCTGCTTCCTGTAATATTTCAACAGGGGGTTGGCTTTGGGTGTAGCGAGGGTAAACACTTCTGTCCTGAAGACCAGGTGCAGTCACATCAAAGGGCAAGTTGCCATGGCGATCTTTTAGGTATTCCTCCTGTCCCGGGGGGTAGAGCAACCATTTCTTTCTCCCACATATATTTGCTGACCAGCTATAGGAACGGAAGACATCAGCATGGAACGGAGTCCTGTGGGCCAAATCAAAGGTTTAAGTAAAGACAGTGCCTAAAAAACATAAGATAAATTCATGTCTGTGAAAAAGTTCTGGCTTCGGACATGCACAAAGAAATTAACCTTCACCATGCAGGCAAATCTGAACCCAAACAGTAGTCTTCTTCATTTAACTTTTACTGTTTTAAGTATTAAAAGGCCACTATATCTACACAGTTTTGCAGTGTTTTACACCCTCTGTGCTTCTCCATCAGTTACAGAATCTGTCCCATAGATACGTCAACGGTAGGAGATTCTACAATGTGAATTGATTGGAATACTGTAAATGCAACTTTATCACACGTCAGATTTAATTTTCCACCTGCAAAATATTCGACTAACTCCTCAGTGCCCCCCCCATGCTTCTGTTGGCTCTGTGGATCAGAAGAGGCTGATGACCCCTGCAAGGCTTCACTGCTCTAAACCTGGGGCTAGCTGATACTTTTTGTACATGCTGTGTTTACATGCCATGGCACAGTTTGAGGACAGAAATATTGTGTGCCAGTGAGCAGCAAAAAACACTTTAGCTGATTGCATAAAGACAGCTCATATCCAGAGCCAAATGAGCTGCTAAAGAAACAAGGCTTGCTGGGTTCAGGTACAGCACCATGCAGAATGGCTACACTGTCTCTGCAGCCTGATGCTATCCTGAAATACAATGTGATAATCCCCTAGAGTATCCATTTTAAAAAAGAGTATGCAAGGAGGACAGAAACCAAGCTGCCTTACCATGAACCTTTAGGTCCCATGTAGACAAACCGGTAATCATCCACACCTATAGCATCCCAGTATTCGTTCAGCCAGTCAGATGTGAAATACACAGGGGTTGTGTAAACATCTTGCTCTGGGAAAGCTCTTAAAAAGATAATGTGTTGAAAGGGGTCTCAGAAAATTGCACTGTTTTTTCTTCTACATTGTTTCCCCAAGCCCCAAGCAGAGACCAATTAAGTCTTTAGCGTGCCACTCATCGTATGCTACCACGTTCTTTGTGTCATTCACAACTCCAAGTTCTTCTGTCTAAACACGCAAAATGCATGCCACAGTGCTTTTCTCTCTCCTAGAAAAGATGCGAAGGTTAAGAATTATTTGGAAGAATGCTTTTAACCATGTCAAAGACAGTCCCTGATGAACACATTCTCTTTAAAGGAGACATCTGCAAGACTGGCTGTCCAACTGGATGACAGACTGGAGGTGTGAGCCTTAGGCAGAAGACAGGCTGTAGGACTTTGAAAAATGCCTGACCTCCTCCCACAGTATATGCTGCCCCTTTCCCATCCTAGGCCACATGTACAGACTCTTTGTAGCAAGCCACAGGACAGATATCTGGAAAAGCAGACAAACAGGGAGGTGGTGACTAAGTAGTTTCCTCTATCGTAATTCATATCGTAAGTCACTCACAAGTGAAAACAAAGGTTCCACAACAAGGGCTGATCACAGGAAAGTTGGATTAGGAGCAGGACACATTTACAGAAAAAAAGTGCATGAAAAGAGATTAAAAACCCTAGATAGACATGGGGAATGGACAGCTAACTTGCAGCAGGCTGGAAGAGGAGAAGGAAAGCCTGCACAAAGTTAAGAGAACATGAAAGACTGAGAAAGTTAACTGAAAAGAAAATGAATGCTATAGGATTATAACTCATACAGAAAAAGGAAAGAATGCTCACTGAATTAAACACGATTATAAATGTCTCCCTTCCTCCTAAGAACTAAGGTTTTCACCATAACGGCCAAAGCAAAAGCCAACAGTACAACCACACAGTTCCCACAAGGATGACATGTAGTCATTTAAAACATCATACATGAAAAGGTAAGTGCTCACGAACATCATCCTCTTCAGTAAGCAGTGACCTGTTTAAGAAGCTTGCCATGCGTGAAACTGAGAGTGATGCAGCACAAGAAGGATATTTCCTTAGGAAGGTGCTAACAAATAGCACTGGTAGCATTTAAATGCACAGGCATTAAAAGATGAGTGTTATGGCTCTACAGCAGCTCTCTGCTGTTTGCGACCTGCAGAGGATTCCCGAGTGCTCTCTTACCTGCTCAGGTGCCAGTCCTTCAGATAAAGGCACCCTCGAGATGAACGGTAGTCATTTTTAATGTACTCTCTCCAGTAATTTATGTACTCCTTGAAAGGGATCTGCTCCTTTGGGTTAGAATTGTACTCCTTGACATCACAGTTGGCAACAGGTACTATAGCCTCTCCTGAAAGATAAACTTTTTGAGCTCATGTGGGAACAGAACAACTGGTGCTGAAACTGAACTTCTTTAACCTTACACACCGTAGTGGCCTTTAATGTCTGAACACCATCACGCTAAGTACACTACAAACACATTTGGCAACGATTCCTAGCCCAGCTCTCGCTCCCAACACCACCATTCTAGGCAAGCATGATTCAGACCAGTCTGCAAAGTTATTAATTTTTTGTGACCTGCAATTTCTTCTTTCCAAACTACATTCGGAATTGGGTATTGATTCCTATGAAACATACTAATGTTTTACAGCCTGAAGACATACTCTGAGATATTTCCCTGTAACAACAGAATATTTTCTCCTTTGCTCATTCAATATTTTCAGCCTATAGGACTGTTCCTTTGGTTAAAATTAAGCAGGCACATAAATTGCTGTGGTTAGATTATATCATCATTTTATTTTATTTCGTTAACAGAATAAACTCAAGATTGGAATCTGAGTGAAACAAAAAGTATGAGTAAGTACAGAAAATTAATACATTAACTTAGAAAAAGGTCTGGAGAAATTACTTGGTTTTCACTAGTGCTTCAATTCCTAAGCAACAAAAAAGCTCACTGACATTTAGCACACATGTTTCAATTCAGTATTAAAAAAGTGACGACTTACCAAACTTCTGCAACAGATAATCGAAGTTAGGCTTCCCGTCCCAAGTAACCCAATTTCTCCTGCTGCCCCAGCCTTCTGTGAATTTAGCTGAGAAAATACAGGGATGGTTGGGAATCAAATAATCCCGGAAAAAGTCTGAGTAAGTGAATGATTCTACCTTTTCAATAAAGTCAATGTGTCCTGTCGGGAGGCAGAATGCAGTGTGAGATGAACTGCTGTAGTCACGAAAAAAGGCAGTGGAACAGGCAAATGTTGCCCTGTCCATTCAGGCTGGGTACCTTTCCTGGCTCAGCCAAGACAGTGCTGACCAGATATTACCCAGGTTGGCTAAAGCAAAAAAAAACAACAAAAAAAACGAAAAAAAAACAAACAAAAAAGGCTTTAAAATGTGATTTGATTCACTACACCTGTGAAAACTCACAGAAAAATATAAATGTCCAACGGCAAAATGGAAGGTTGTAAAGGAGCACCCCACCGCATGGGGCTAATTAGGATCCTCCATGTTTTAAAATGCTTCACGGTGGCGGGATGCCTGATGAGCAAAGTCACCCTGCAGCCAGCGAAGATGCCACTTTTCCTCCTTGGGCGACCACGTTCTCCAGCAAGGATTGATCCCTTCCTAAAACAGCAAACATTCATTTCAGGGGGATGTCCCTGTTAACTGAATTAATTACCAGGGTGGGGGGAGAAAGAGAAGGAAATCCCCCCAAATATTTGCCTCGCTAGGAAACCGCTCCAGCCCAGAGATGGCGTTGGGGCTCACCCCTTTGTGGGGAG
The DNA here is from genome assembly GCA_003342895.1 of Casuarius casuarius. Lineage (NCBI taxonomy): Eukaryota > Metazoa > Chordata > Aves > Casuariiformes > Casuariidae > Casuarius > Casuarius casuarius. Next base: position 2,388,955 of record PTFA01000154.1, on the reverse strand, counting down.
AGGAAATAAGGGGTGTGTGTGTGTGTGTGTGTGTGTGTGTGTGTGTGTGTGTGCGCGTGCGTGCGTGCACAAAATTTTTGCTAGGTTCAGGATTTTGCTCTTAGGGATACACATATCTCTTGCAACACTCCTTTCAGGGCTTTTGCCTCGCATCTCAGAGCTCAAATTTTTAGTATCTTAAAAATGTCTGTATGCGTGTGTGCACATATATATATATCTAGACACACACACATCTATTAAATGTATGTGTATATATATACATACACGCATATATATACACATATATACACATGTATATGTGTGTATATCCACACATGGGTGTATATATACATAGATGTATGTGTATGTGTGTACATGTATCCACACACGTGTGTATATATGTGTGTATACACATTACATATATACACATAGGTATGTGTGCATATATATATATACACACACATATACACACATATACACATACACAAATACCACTCCTCCCCCCTTATCGGCCAGGCAGTTCCTATACGTAAAACAGTGAGTAAAAGGGTAAAATTAGTAAATAACCATGAGTAAGAGGGAGGTTGCGGGGGGTGACCAACCACCGGGGGTGTGTGAGGGGGGAGCCCCCGGGGAAGGGGAGGCCGGGCGGGCTGCCCGCACCCTGCAGGGCCTGGGGAGCCGCCGGGGATCCCGGGCGTGATGGGAGCCGCCATGAGGGGCCTCCCGTCGCACCCCACTCCGGGGAGCCCGGACGCCATTAGGCGACGCACACAGCCTGTCCCTCGGCTCGCCCCCGCCGGTCGCGGCCCGCGAGAGGGGAGAGGGCAGCGTGASGGCGGATACTCACCCCTGCCCGCTCCTCGGCGGGGCTGGAGCCGGGGGCAAGCCGCGGCGGCGGAGGGAGCAGGCTCCTGCGGCGGCCTCCGGAACCTGAGTGCGCCGGGGGCAGGGCCCGCGGCGGGGCGAGAAGGGAGCGGACCCGTCGCGGAGGCTCGGCCAATAGCGGCGTGCGGCGGGCGCAGGCGCAGAGCGTCGGTGCGGGTGGAGGTTGCCTGCGCCGCCCGGCCGCTCCGGAGGCAGGTGGGTGCGGGGGGCCGGGGCTGGGGCTGGGGCTG
>PTFA01000154.1:2303166-2387572 GCA_003342895.1 Casuarius casuarius | reverse complement strand
GGGAGGGGAGTGTCTGACCTGGACTTGGGGGAAAGGGGGGAATGGAGGGGGGTTTGACCTAGGCTTGGGGGAGAGGTTGGAGCTTGCGGGGGCCTGACCTAGGTTTAGGGGAAGTAGGAATTGGGGGGAATTCTGGCTTTGGTGATGAGGGGTGTCTGACCTAGGCTTTGGGGAGTAGTGGAGATGAGGGGGTGTCTGGCTTAGGCTTCAGGGAGACCTGGAGACTGGGGGGAGTCTGGTCTAGTTTTGGGGGAAGGCTGGAGATCAGTGGTGTCTGGAGTACACTTGAGGRGGAGATGAAGATGGAGGGAGTCTGGTTTGGGTGTGGGGGAGGGGTGGAGATTGGGAGGGGTCTGGCTTAGGCTTGAGAGAAGGTTGGAGATTGGGGGGGTGTTTGGGTAGGGATGTGGAAGGGGAGGTTTGGCCTAATTCTGGGGAAGGGCTGAAGATGAGGGGCGGGAAGTTGGCTTAGGGGAAGGAATGGGGAGTGGGGGAGCTATGGGGAAAGGGGTTGGAGTATCCGATTTAGGAATAGGAGAGAGGAAACGGTGGGGTGAAGATAGAGAGGGGGGGTCTGGTTTAGGGTAAGGGATGGGGGGGTTGCCCTACAGCTGGGCGGGGGGAAGAAATGGGGGCCAGGGGTGGGGTCTGACCTAGAAGTGGAGGAGAGAGGAGGATTTTGAAGAGCTCACCTAGGCCTGCAGAAGGAGATAGGGTGGGACAAGGGGGTGGACAGGGATCTCATCTACTGTTGGGAAACACTGGGGAGAGCTCTGGGTGTAGGGAGGTAACTGGGTTGTCTTCTTCCTTCCCATCCCAAAGACTGTCTTTGTTCTAGGGGGAGGAAATAGAAAGGGATGGAAAGGTCTTTGTGGAAGGGGGAAGGTCCATCTTGGGGTGAGGAAAGSAGCAGCCAGACTTGGGGATAGTCTGGGGGGAGAAAGAGAGGAGGGAATTGTGGGAGGACAGATGAGGGCCCATCCTTGAGATCGGGTGTGACACCATGGGAGAAGAGGGGAACAGAGTTTGGGCAGTGTACATGTGTCTGTTTAGGGTTGGAGCGGTGGGTTAGACTTTATCATAAGGCTGATGAGGTTTAACTTGGATGCTGTGGGAGCAGGTGTGGGTTGAGGAGTGGGAATTGAGGCAGTCCTGTTTAAAATGAGCAAACAAGAAACCCCCCAAACAAACAAACAAAAAATCCCCCAAACTTAGTTGTTGACATCCTGCTGCTTTGTGTTGCTCTGTCTGGGGTACCTTTAACCCATGTTTGGGAGGGGCAGGTGAGAGAAATCCCTCAGTCTGGAGCCATTCCTTGATACTGGGAGACTGTACGCCAATAGATTAAAGGTTTTCTTGTTTTGTTTTGTTTTTTAATGTGTGGATCTGTTAGTCTTTTGATATTGGGGGGGTTGAATCTTTTCGTGTGCCATAGTAAAGAAATACTGTGAATCCTCTCTTGCTGCTTGTCTTGGAGTGTCGCCTCTGAATACTTTGTGTCTTGTAGAGTCTCTTGGAGAATCACGATGTTAGAAGCCTGGTGGGGCATCATGTTAGACCTTTGGTAAAGAGAAAGGGGAAGTAATTTGTCAGGCTTTATAAACACTTCTATTATGGAGGCTATTGAGCTCACAGGGGTGTTAGGCTCATTATTTGCCAGACAGTAGCATTTCAGAATAAACAGTCAAAGTTACTGACCTTAAGGAAACTTCAGGCATGAAGGAGAACAAAAAATAAACACCAACACATCGGAAACGTGTGCAGAAAGCAAATGTGAGTTGTTTTGCAGATAATTAACAARGACAGATGAATCTATGATTGAGTTCTGGAAGCTCTGAGGTAGACACATTGCGAAGGGACTGTTTTCTGCATGCAAGTTGACTCTAGCACTCTTAGCAGTGTATGTAGAGGCATCTTCTTGCACCTGGGGCACTTAGTAATACTTAGTTTCATTAAATGATCTCAAAGCACTTTGCAAGAGAAGGTGAGTCATCTCCTTTTTATAGACGCAGCCGCGGAGTTATGTATTAGCTAAAGAATTTTTATAATGTGGTGACGCAGCCGGAAATATAATCCACATTTTTTTGCTTCTAATCCTAGTTCTTGCTATACACTGCTGTGTGTAACTGTCTCTGGTGCTGCATTCAGTCTGGGCACTGCTGTGTCAAAAACACAAATTGGTTTTGCTCAAAAAAGAGGTGATTTGCAGATTACAGTGGGATGTGGACAATGTATCCATGTTCAGTAGCCCAGACTGGGAGAGAATGTCTGTGCCAGCAGGTCTGTAGACAAACATGTAGGTAAAAACATATTTCTTTAGCAAATTTGAATTAATTAATTATGAAATTATTTAGGTCTTCCATCCTTTTCCACTGCACACCTGGGAAAATTGTTTAAGGACTGTAATCCTCTGAAGTTTATAAACCTATTCCTGACTGTTATTATAAGTAATTTAAAATCTTTTTCTTCTGCCTGCCTAGTTGTTTAGATTGCATTTTTGCTTGGTTTCCTTTACTTTTATTTCCTCCTTTCCTTTCTATATTGTCTTTTTCAGCTAGCAGTCCTCCTTTTCTCCACCTTTGACCTTTTGTTTTGCTAAGCTAACTAAGCTGTGTTCCTTTTAGCTATGCTCTCTGTTTCTGGATTGTCCCAGCAGCCCTTATTTGCATCTTTTTTTGAGCTCTGTTTTTTTTCTACGTGCAGGTACTGGAATGGTATGTGTTATTCCATGTGAGACTTTGTCAGTGTTTTACAAAACCATGAATACTTCATGTCTTGTCATGCAAAGCATTCCTAGCCCTATTTTAGGAAGAATAGAATGGGAGCTGATACAATGCTAAACTACAAGTGATGGGGTCAAAACAATATTTTTTTGGGGGGGGGGTTGTACATGCTAAATGACATTTTCCAACTAACTTCAGAAGGTTGCGAAGTTAGTTGTTTGTTACTTTGGTCAAGTTTCTCACCTGTTTTAATCAGGCTACTTGAAGTCTTGTGTTAAACTATAGTATGTTGCTGAATGCTCTTAAACAATAGCTATGTGCTGTAGCATTGCTGGCTGTTTTTATTATTGAATGAAGTCATTCTTGCTTTTCCTTATGTGCGTTTACATTTCTGCAGTGTTCACATTTCATCTCTGAGAAAGGAAAAAGTTGTGCGGATGTGATAGCAATTAAAGCTTCATTATATTGGTAAATATGTGCTGGAACAATGAATTGATTTAATTATGAAATAGATCTTTGCTTGGAAATTCTGGCCCCAGGCACAGAAAGAAGCTGACTATCAGGGCTTTGAGCTCTCAGATGAGTCAAAAGTCGTATGACGCAAGGCATGCACACATATATATACACAGGTCAAGTGACCGCTTCTTTTAGTCTGCTGGTGTGAGAGGACTTGTTTTTTTGTCCAGGATTAAACAGACCTTCTGTATTCTTTTTATATATATTTTTTTCCTTTTTGGTAACGGGCATAGTGGGATTTTTGCTTTAGCTGCAATTTTTTACCCTCTCCTTCGCACTTTGAAGAGAAAGAAATACAAAAAGTTTCTCCCTGCGGATGGACAGTTCTGTAAAGATAGCAGCCTCTGAAAGGCTGCCTGAGAATGCGTCCGCGGATAGAGGTAAGGAAATTGCAATATGGTTTAGGAAGATGTTTGTATGGCTCAGTTGTGAGACTGCACTGGGCATTAATATTTTAAAGCCTTAATGGTAGAGAGGAGACTTGAAAGAAAGGGCGATCTCGATGGGGAGCCACTCATGTCTTAGAGAGTTTGTGGAACTACAAGCGTTTGAAAACAGGCTCCAGGCTGAGATTTAACAAAAGTTGAGTCACTTGCTTGTTTAAAATTTGTCCTTCCCTCCCTAGTACAGCTGTGCCTTGTTGGAGGTTGATATTGCTGTTAGCAAGATCTAGGAGTTGTTTTTCGGATGGCATTATGTTCTGCTGTGCCTGTCCCAGCAGTGAGTATTGGAAAACCTGCATTTGGTTCCAGCTTTCCCTTGTAGTCTTGTGCAAGACAACAGTCTTTCGGTGTCTCTGTTTCATCATTATTTATAAATCCTTGGGGCTATAGCTTGTTGTGAGCAAGGTACTGACATTTATGAGACTTTCAGAAACTGGTGCAAGTACAGAAGTTGTACAGGACAAACGAAAAAAAGATATTAACTACTTCATATGGGCTGGGATCTAGCTGTGTCACTACTGCTTTACTGAGCCTGATACACTATTTAGATAGGARGCTGCTGATGGTTTTTTTTGAGTTTGATGGGGGCTCTTTCAGTAAGATTCTTTTGCCTTTACAATATATTTAGGATATGAGGAACTTGAGGGTACAACACAAGATGTTTACTTTGGCTTAGTGTCTGATCGCTATCATGTCATCATTAATATTTCTGAGGGAGAAGCTGAATGTGGTGTATCAGCGCATATGCTGTTTTAAAAACATACTTGCTGAATGTCTGTCAGTCTCAAACGTTTGATATATAATATTGGTGAGGGGGAATAATATCTCTGGTTTATGAAAATATTTTACAGAACTGAAAGGATCACAATTGATCTGAAATCTACACAGCTTTAAGYAGTTAAACCTAATCTAAAATTATAATTTGTAACTCCTGGTTAATAAAGCTTTAACATTATGATTTATTTTTAGCTGTCACTGWTCTTGATTTTAGTCTGATTGATGTTGCTTAAACTGATGTAGTTGTTGGTGATAGTAACAGAAGGTATACCACTGTAAGCACATAACTGCGTATCCATGTTAGAAGCTTTTTCCACTTAAAGTATCTTGCAAAAGCCTCTGTTCTGCTTATTGCGGTTCTGGAATCCCACTGGTAATATTTCTTCCTTTACAGTCACATTTGACYGACTGTTAAAAAGTATTTTTTTCTTTTTCTGTCTTTCTGTGAACAGTTTTTTTTCTTCTATGTAACAGAAAGAAAATAACCTTTAAACAGATGTTACAATCATTGGCTACTCACAAAACCTGAACTGGGAAAAAAAAAATCGCATCATTTTCTCKTCATCAAATCTGTCTGATCTAACATCGCTGAATTAGAGGAAATCACCTTTCTTTTTTAGGTGAAGGAATTGAGGCAAGCGCTTTTACCTCTTTTTCCAAACTAAGCAGCAAATAATTGATAAAGCTGTTAGAAATTGTATTTGCTAGAACTTGTTTTGTCATTGTTTTGTTGACTATAGCTATCTTTTAAATTGGATTTCTCTGGGTTTTCCTCCAACTCTGGTGGCCCATTGTATAATGAGAAGTCTCTCTTTCCAGAATATGGTGTAGTGTGAATAGTCTTTATTTCAGTAATGATGAAGTTTTAAATATGTATGATTAAAATAAGTCATCRGAACTGGACGCAGTGTTAGGGAGCTCTATTTAAGGGGTTCATGCGAATGTGTGAACTTCAGTGTTCATTGACGATGTAGCAGTCCAAGAGCCCTAGGAGATCTTCAGAGTGTGCTTTAGGTTATTCGCACCACTGCTACTTGGAAAAAGCACTGTTAGCTTTTTTTGCTGTGCTTTAGGATTCCTAGACGTTTCATTAAGGGGTGCAGATCATACTGAGGTCAAAGGTGTAACTGGTGTCAGTGTAAATTGTCTGTATCAGTTGGAGTGGGGTTTCGTGCTGGAGATCTAACTTTTTATTTGTTACGTCATATAAGTAGCAGAACACTTTGAGATAATGTTACGTCATGTAAGTAGCAGAACACCTTGAGATAATGTATCACTAATCTGTAAATTGTACTGTGATACATCAAAGGCTTTGAGAAGATAATACGTGAGTAATTGAATTACCATTACGTAACGACTGTTCACAAGGAAGTTGTGGAATGTAATTGGTCTTTAACGTTCATGCTGAAAACTCTAGGATTATGGAGGAAATGTTAACAGGGAACAACCTGACCTTTGGGTATGAGAAGCCTCCTGGGGAGTATGGGAAGAGACGCAGAGCTAGATACGTTTCATTTAAGCTACAGTTCCAAATTTGAGATTGTTTTGATGTAAGCAAGGCAGGCCTGAGGCATGTGACATCTCCRTGTTTCCTTGCTGGGATTCCAGGTAGCAGTGAGTAAGTCTTATGGGATTCATGCTGGGTCATCAAATGATGTCAYGGGCTCCCAGCAAAGCGTGGGTTGTCAGAGAGGTGCAATGAAATCACCATTGCCCTTGATGTTGTGTTTCTTCATGATGAGCTGAACAGTGTCTGTTCTATTGCATCTTTTAAGCCTCTCCCTGTTCTTCTGCTGACTGTGGTGCTATCATATTTGTTCAATTGCTCCAAGCCTGCAGCACCTCTTTCAATATCGCTATGGCATCTTCTTCATCTTGGCTTTCATTTGGGCCAAGAAGACTTTTCCCAGTAGCAGAGCTAAATTATTTTCTCTTCTTCCCAAACTATTTCTCGACACCTTTGATAGTGACTGAGCAACATCAAATATTTCACAGAAGAAAAACTACCGATTTTGAGTTATGTTTTGACTGCATTGTTCTGCCTGCTAGACTTTTTGCATTCAGTGGGCCTGCTTTCCACCCCTGTCGATTCAATTACTTTTTTTTTTTTTTAAAAGAGATGGACCCATGTCGCACAGTCTTTACTATGTTGTGTAACCTGTTCTTCTTACTCTTCTGTTTTTGGAAATAAGTTGCTCTATGAGTAGCAGGACTATCCTGGAGATTTGTCCCAAACACTGTGTGTCTGCATCTCAGTAACTGAGTTTTCTCCTCAGGCAGTTACCTCCAGTCTCTCCTGTTTCCCTTCCATGTCAAGATGTACATGCTGTACAGACAAAACACACCTTTCCCGAAGACACTCAGCTGCCTCAGCCTACCTATGCATGCATGTACTCACATGTGCTTTGAGGCAGGGACTTCTTAATCTTGGCCTGAATGAGCTTAGGGAAAGAAGGAAAAGCTTCTGTGAAACATGAGCTATACTTTTTTCCCTTGTCTTGGAAGTCCTGCATGTGGATGAGCAGCTGGCTGTGATTCAAACAGCCTATTCCTTCAAAACGTCCCTCTGACGCTTGCCTGGTCAGAGGGATTGCTTATGTCTGTAGAGAGGTAATGCTCCGTGGTTGTGAGTTGAAGGCAAGAAGGGATCCTTCCAAGGTAATTTTAAGGGCTAATAATGCCTCCCCAAGGCAGTATCAACTATATATCAACAAGAAATCCTGCTGTTCTTCAATGCTGGGGGTCCACCACTTCCCTATCCAGCTTGTTTGAAGGTTTAGTCCTAATAGTAGGGATGGAGYGTCTCTAATGTCTAAACCTACTGTTTCCTTCTTGCAATTGAAACTCATGACTTCCTAGCCCATTCCCAGCAGTGTGGAGAACTGATTAATGTCCTTTTTCTTCTGGTCCCTTACACAGTTGAAGAGCATAAACCATTGGTGATAAAMAATCAGTGCTGTATAATTTGGTTTTCACTATAAAGCTGGTTGGTTTCTTGATGCTTAAAGAATGAGGAGTGTTTAAAATCCTGCTTCTCTGTCATTGACCATCCCTTGTTCATTACTGTCTTTGGTGGTGGTCATACGGAGTCATACATATTATTTAAAGGAAGCATCTCRAGGCTTTGGGGAGGAAAAGTAGTGTCAGTGCTAGTGTTGTGGCCCTGTATGTCTAAATACAAAAGTTAGTAGGGAGAGGTAATACCTGTGAGACCAAATGACAAAATTGGAGGAAAAGGGTGGGAGAATATGTGGGCTGTGTGTATCTTTTTTTCAAAGAGGTTGTAAAAAGATTCTGTTGTACCATAAAACCAATATGGTCATTGAAATGAGAAGTTTTAGTATCCATTTGAGTTTTGTAAGCTAGGGTTTTTTGCAAGTTTTTCCTGAGACTGAGAGTGATGGCCTGAGATAGTTGTGGTTTCTGAAGAATACTACTCCATTTATAAACTGGGTATTTCTTTTTTCCAATAATTATGAATTCTGGTCAGTGGGGGATTTTGGTTTCACTCACGCTGTTGAATATGTTGGCTAGACATTCTGGGGTGTATYTGTAACATCTCTGAGTGTTGATATCTCAGCCTGGAAGGGAAAGGAGTGGTTATGTGTTGTGATTCTTGTGGATATGTATTGAAGAGCTTGCGTTCTGGCACTTTCTGCATTTTCTTCAGGACCTGTTGGTCTATGGGAAGTTTACATCTGATGATGAGTGTGATAAGGTTGGAGAGAGAATTTTGAAGGGTGGGGAGAGAAGRTGGGAAATGGAAAACTTATTACATGATCATTTTCCAGTAAAAAGTGGTATGTGAAAGACTCAAATTAGTAAAATTTTGTTATGATCCTGTTTTTGGTAGTTTCCCCTCCACCTAAATATTTAAACATATGTGAATGAACATTTAGATTAATCTAATTATAAAGTGCCTCCCCTGTCCAAAACACTCGGTGCACAGCAGATATTRAATGTCCAGTGTTAATCCAACAGTAATTTGTAAATGTGTGTTTTTAAATCATGTGCTRCAACATGAGACGATTGCAAGGGGAGACAGTGCTGTTATGGAGAGGGCAATGTTACTAACAGTCCTGTTTTGAAAGGGTAAGTCTTTCTGAAGTAAATATTTAGATAGATAGGGACGGTTACCAAATTTCGTGATCCACCTGCAGCTATTTCCATACCTGTCTTGTATGCACACCTAAAAGGATACAATGAGAATACAGGAAGCCGGCTGTGGACTGGATTAATTATTTATGAGGAGTGTGTTTATAACTTCAGCTTTTATATGTTGATAAGGATCACTTCTTGCCTATTTTTCTGTCTCTTACTCTAGTTTCTCCCTCTGGCTTTGAAAGCGTTGTTCTTGCAGAAGAGGATCTGAACGGCGAGCTGATGAACCAAGAGATACGTATCCATAGCTGGCCTTGTTCTTACTACTTGGACACCASCAAACAATGGGTCTCTGGCAGACTCTCACTGACTCCTGTTGCTATCAAATTTACAGCTGACAAAACTGGTGAACTTTTGGTCAACTTCCATCTTTCTAGTATCAGTGAGATCAAGAAAGAATCTTCAAATTTAATCTTTAGCTCCCTCACCATCTTAGAGAAGAATACCAAGCACTGGTTCAGTTCTCTCCAACCRAACCGAAATGTGGTGTTCAACATCCTTGAGCATTTCTGGAGGGAGCAGTTACTGTCAAACCAAGGCGCGGGAGCAGAAGCTGGGGCTCTGCAGTCAACAAAAGGAAAGGAACTGACTGGCTTATTGGCAGGTTCACAGAAACGGCTGGAGGACACGGCAAAAGTGCTGCRTTACCAGGGCGAGCAGTTTGATAACATCATGAGAGGACTGAACAAAATCGAAGGCGATATGGATGTAGCAGACAGGTACTGTAGCATCCTCCGAGCTAAGCAGTGGTTGTGGGATTGTGCTGTATGTGTCTAGAACTTGAGGGGCAGATCCACAAAGTTCTTTAGACCTAAACTCTGTTGACTTTCAGTGAAAGCTCAAGCACGTGATGGTCTTCTGTAGATCTAGTTCTTGTTATAAGATTTTGTTTCTCTGTTTTTGTCCTCTGTTCTGTGTTTTCCTCCCTCAGGAAATTATACTTGTGCCTTTATGCCTGACCTCTGTCCTTCACATTTTGGAAGTCTTTTGTGGATTTCAGGTACAATTGGCAGAATGGTAGAGATCTCCAAAATATTAAACACGTGTAAGTTTTGAGAAAATACACAGCTAGTTAGAGGAAAAAGYGTTTCTTTCCTCTATAAATGCCCCCACTGAAAGACAGGCTATGGAGTTCCAGTTCTTTTTAGATGTCCTAGAATATACACAGAGGAGAAACACTGGACACTGGGTTTGGTTAATCTTGCCAGTAATGGAGCAGCCAGTTTTACACCACAATTCTGCTTTTCTCATTCTTTTGAAAGAATATGATGAATATGGCAGGTGGGCTGGTGACTTGGAGACAGTTTCCTAGAGTTAGCAGGAGACAGCTTCTGCATGTGTAAAAATAACTCTTTAGGTTGCTCTTTGCCTACAGAGTATATGTAGCTGAGGAGTTTATATTTCCTCTTTCCTTCAAAAGAACTTTACGGCCCAGCTAGAAACAGCAGTGAGGGCTGGGTCTGTGGTACAGATGTAGTCAGAGAAATGGCTGTAGGAACAGTGGTCCCTGATTTGTGCTTTAAAATTGCACTGCTTCTAGCCTTATATGAAATACTCCCTGCCTTTAGATCTCTGTGGAATTAGTTCATTTTATAAGGAAAACATGGCCTGTCTTGTGCAACGCTGAACAAACTGCTGAGCTCTGTCTGCAGGCTGGTGATGTAAGAACCAGAGAGTCAGGCTTGTGCTTCTTCCCCACCCCAATACTAGACTATTTGTGGTAGTCTCAATTAGGCATTTAACTCTAGTAATTCCAAAAAAATTAGCCATTAAGTACTGCATTTACGCAGCTGAAATAAGAGATATGGAGCACATTTGAGATGTTGCATGTCTTTAGCTGGGGCAGAACTCAGTGTGAACAGTAAAGGGTTTGTCTCTCAGTCAGAACACTTTGACTTTGCTATTTAGTGATTAAYATTTAAAGTGAATTTTTCTATGCTATTTTGTATGCTGCAAGTTGGATTCAACAGTAGTCTAAAATAGTAAGGTTAAGAGTAGTATTGTAATGTTTGAAGATATGTAGCTATGAGCTTCTTTGTGGAACCTCAGACAGCTGCATAAAGAAACAAACACAATAAAGTTCAGAGTAGTTTCTTTTGGAAGAGGCATCTGTTTTTAGATGGGTATCATGTCTGAAGAAAGTGTTGATTTCACAGTGATTCTGGCAATATTCTCTATGCCCTTTAATGAAAAGCCAAGATAACTGAAAGCTTCAGCAATAGCTTTTAAAGCTCTGTAGCAATAAACAATGAATAGGAAAATAAATACCTGCTCATTGTTTTTGGAAGAGAGTTTTGTTTTGGGTTAAGATGCATTGGGAGGTATTATTTGTCTTCATGAATCTGAAGAGTTAGATGCTGTGATTTAAAGATGGRAAAATAAAGGAAGACATTGACCAAATGTTTGCTGAGGTTGTTTTATCTACAGTATCTTAGAGTTTAGCCAGCTTGCTCACAGGCTGAAACGGAGTCCAGAAGCCATTAGCCAAACTGATTTGCGCTGTGCTTTTTGGGGAGTTCTAACACTTATTTTCTAATATAGTTTGTCTCTGTGTCTGTGTTTCCCCGTAAAGCTGTATCTTTTCAAATTTCTTTTCTTAAACTGATGACATCTTTCTTCACTTCCCTAGATAATGTAGAAAATGGGGAGGATCATGATCAAAGCTTATTTGATTGCTGCACGTTAGTTAATTCGGCACAGATAAACTTAGTCACTTCAATGTCTTTGTCTCTTGCGTTCTTTAGAATCTCGATGGGAAATAATTACATGGATAATATCATGCAGGACTGTTTTGCATGTATAGCAAATATACAGAAGGAAATTTTAGTTATATTTGTATTAGTTCAAGGTTGTGTGAGCAACACCAGTTTTTTGATGGTGTCCCTTTTAAAAAGAATCAGAGTGGCTCCCTTTATCAACCTTTTGTATTTAAAACTTTGATTAACTTTATCTTGCCTGTATGTGTGGSCTGTTTCGGATTATTAATTCTGTTAAATGTGCTGTGCACCAGATTCTGCACTTGTACATGCCTGGGTCCATGCAGCTGGCTTCAGTGGAACTGCATGCAGATAAGCAGAGCCGAGTCCATCRTGCTAGCGGATGTTTGGAGACCACAAATAAGCATAAATCCAGATTCACTGGTTCCTTTTTAATATATTCATATTAGAAGGCAAGGTACTTTGTTTGCAAATTTTCTTTTTTAGGAGCGATCGTATAGTTTGTTAATATACTAGTGCTGACTTCTCTGCCCAAGCCAAGAGAAGCTGGCTAGATCCTTTGTTAGGTCTGCATAAGAGAGAAATTTTCCTGTAAATCCGACGTTGCMTGACCAGAATGCAAGTCCCTTGGGAAAGAGGGGAGTGGGTGGGCAAAGGGACAAAGCGATAAAGCGTAAGCAAATGCACATGCTTTTCCCATAGGAAAGGCGATGAAGCAAACCTGTTTTGCAGGAGGAATTTAACTCTTCATAAGTTGTCATTGCCCTAAAGTACCTTGTTGTAACTCATTCATACACTAAGAGGAGGACAGAAGACATGCTTTGTGTTTTATAGAAGTGAGATCAGGCCAGATGTGTCTATTTAGTTGCAGCAGGTATATTAGAGTATGACTTTTAATTTGGAAGATAGTGTGTGCTAACAGGGCCTTGTTTTGTTTTCTTTTTCTTTATTTTTTTTTCCAGTTATTCTCTGTGTTGAACTTCAATTGAACCTCATAGTTCCAGAATTCAGCCCTAAGTCTGGGATACTTTGTCATTTCAAATTCTGTTATTGTAGAGCTGTTTTTTAAGGAGTGTCACAGCATTTTCAGAGGGCAGCAGAGAGCTCCAGACCCATTACTCATCTYGCATGCTATCTACATAAATATCTGATGTTCATACTGCAGTTGGGAGTAGACTCTTGGAACAATTCATTCTGTCTCCCTCTGTTATTCATGAATTCAGTGGTTTATTGAATGTGACTTTTTTTGTTGTTGTTGTTTTTTTTWACAATATGACTTTTTCTGCTTTTCCTAGCAGATTAATTTCTTTAAGCAGGTCTATTTTGAAGSTGGTGCAGAACTTTGGTAGCTAGTAGCCAAAGCGTGTTCAGCTAGAGCTTCCTTTTTCAGATTAGACTGTGTTTGCATCCAAATTAAACAGGATTTTAAAACTGCAAAGTCTTCTGTAGAACTGCTCTGATTCTCTCATGGAAAATAAATTATTGCAAAAAGTATCTTGGGAATAGCACTGCTGTGGTGCATGTTTTATTGGGTGGTACCTTTCCAGAGCAAACTTAAAAGCAAATTAAATCAGCTTACTCCCCAAAATACCAAGAAAGCAGTAATGCTTTGTATTTCAGTCTGATAAGGCTTTTATCKCTGAGATTTATGTGATTAATAGTCTTCTGGAGCATTATGAAATGACAGTGTTTCGTTAAACATATCTTTATGTGTTATCTGGCTTTATTTGGAGTGTCCTCTGCAACGCACACGTCGGTGGAACATGCCTAGTCACTAGATAGCCTTTAACATGCCTACRGTGAGGAAGAGACCGTTCTCGTTTGGGCTGACTTTCTTTAGAGCTGTAGGGTTGTTTGAGCAGCAGATGCATCCCAGAGAGCTGATTGCCTCTTCCTACATCTGTCTGCAGCTGGAGGTGGGCACCGAAAGCTGCTGTGGGTGAGAGGGGAGGTGGCTGCTTGCCCAGTGCCTGGTGGGRAGATGGGTTGCGCGGTGGGAGAGGGGGATATGCAGTTACTGTCGATTGCRTGGGGAGATGTAGTTGGCCCCAAAGACTTTCTTCCAGGCCTGGAGGCCAAGTCATCCTGCTATACGGGATGGGTCACCTCACCTGGCCTTTCAGACGAAGGGTAGATTTAAAGCAGTTAGGTGCAGAAGATGGCTAAAGTTTGGCTGGGATTTGTTGTCCTTACTAGACCTGGGGATTTTAACAGYGAGGGGAGAAGATGTTTATAGAAGATGATGTGGGGCAGAACTYGTGTTTTCCAACAGAGATGTTCCCCAGGCCAGCCCACTACAATGATGCCAGCTTCTTTCTCCCCTTTCTGATGAGGGTTTGCTCTTTTAGTAGGACAGATTTGGGRGAAGGGCAGGGGACAAGAAGAGAATGGGAGAAACAGAGCGTCATAGCAGACGCGAGTATGTCTTTACCTCTAACCCSTCTAGGCCTAGAGAGGGATGCTCACAGATGGGCAGCATAGCATTTTGGAAAATTAAAGTAAAATTACTGCCTTTCCCCTCGTTCCCATTTTTCCGGTGGAAAGACTGCCTGTGAAGCTTAGACCCAGAGAGATCTGTGATGCTTATTCATCCTTGGGAGAAGAGCCCAGAAGGGAGGATGGGCTGTGCTGATAAAAAAATGCAAAGCATTATCATGTTCCACATCTCATTATTTCTTCCTTTTAGTTGTACACACACATGTTGTGTGTGTCTTGCCTGCAGCTGATGACCTTAGGTGCCTGCTGTTCCTCTTCATGGTTAGAAATGAGGAGCTTGACTCTGTGTTAATCCTGGCTATAAGGTGCTAATATGGTCTTCCTTGGGGAAGTTGCTTAATTCCTCCATAAAGTGAATCCAGTTATCTTTAAGCTAAGGCACTGGTTTGCCAACAAGGCCTGTCTCCATAGAGAGCTGTGCCAGTATTGAAGGTGAGGTAGAGCCCAGTGTGGGCAATCTCTGCTGGGCATTTCAGCTTGAGCTTTGTACCTGCGTTGTTATAACTAGCAGTGGGAATTTGGGAGTGGGGGCAAAGCAAAGGGTGACAACAACCTGTGGGGCTGAGGCAGAGAGGAATAGAAAAAAGCGGAAGGACTGAGTGCCAGGTGTGGAAACATTGAGTTAAAAGGCACTGTTAGATCAACAGATGGGTGTAAATTGGCCTGAATAAATCTAGTTGGAAGCTGGATTTCTCACGTGAGGACAATGAGGTTCTGGGAGCGCTTTCCAACGTAACAGCAGATGCAGGAAAGCTTTTTTTTTTTTTTTTCTTTTTTCTTTTTTTTTTTTAATGGTTGGATCCTGGTAAGTTGTGGATGCATTTGAGATGTGAAATAACAGAGTGCTGGATTCAATAATAAGAAATCTTTGCATCTGTGGTAATTTGCTTTGAATTGGTGGGGTAGCATGACCCTCCAATTGGCTTTCATTCTTCTAACGCTCTCTTTTCTCCTCTAGGTTGTTGACTGAACTCGAATCTCCTTCTTGGTGGCCGTTTAGCAGCAAGCTCTGGAAAGCGCCTTTGGAAGCCAAGCCAAAGGAAACTGCCACAGTTTCCGATTCAAAGAACCAGGAAGGAATCATAATTAGAATTCCAGTTATCATCACCCACAGAACAGACTCAAATGTCAAGCCAGGAAAACTCACGCTCCTCGCTTCTGGCCTGGAAATCAGTGACTGCAATTCTCAGGTCATTCACCGGTTTGAATCAAAAGATGTAGATGATATCAGAGTTCATACGCCGTATGAAATTAGTGTTCGCCAGAGATTTATYGGTAAGCCCGACACCTCTTACCGGCTGTTGTCAGCGAAGATGCCGGAAGCAATCCCGATCCTGGAGATGCAGTTCAGCAAGAAGATACAGTTTTTAGAAGATGCCCTGGGATTTGTTGGTGCCAGGGAGTCTCCTCAGGTAGATTTGGGCACCTCCATTTGGCAAGCAGGTATGTGACAGATGGTGATCCATCAGTAAACAATAACACTAGCTCYGAAAGCTTCCAAGTGGTTTTCAAACTCAGAATATTGAATGATGTTTACAGGGCAAGGCCTTTCCTCCCCGCCCTAGCAGTGAGACTGTGTTGATGATAAAATGCAAGAAATAACTGTTAGTTGACTATAGGCCCTCTTGGCAAGAGGAAGGGTGCGAGGGTAGAGGTGACAGAAGTGTGTGGTCCTGTTTGAATGTAGTTGGATTTACTTTCTCAGGGATATTTTAGCAAAATCTATGAGTGTAAATGCTGAATCTGAGGTGTCTCTCGGGGCCTGACTGTTGGAACGTGCCAAGCCCTCTTTAATGTTGTGCTCTCAGCTGCTGTTTTCACTAACTCTGCACCAGTCTGTGAGAAGGATTAGCTTAATCTGAGTTTCTTTCATCTGCTGGTTTGCATTTTAACTCCAATATCCYTTTTTTCCAATGTCACCAATTCAGKATTATGCCCCTCTGTGGAAAGGGTAAATCCACTCTTCTCTTTTGACTGCGTGCTTCAGAGTCCTGTATTATTGCTATTTTACTTTTGRCAGTTTGTAGCTGGAAGCATCTCTGTATTAAACCTGTTTTCCAGTTAATTGCAGAAAGTTTAAAGCAAACTTCCAATTCAACAAGTTTTTAAATTGTATGTGAGATAAACATTATGCTAATTTTCCTTTCCAAAAAATGGAGTTTAGTTGTTTGAGAAGTTCATGTCTTTTGGGTTAAAGAAGAAACCGAGTCTGGTTTTCTGAGATTTTAGATCTCTGATTAAATGAATGCRTAGTTCAGTCATTTTAAGAAAACATGGCAGGAACTGAAACCCTTCACAACAACAATAAAATTCCTTACTACTATTGCTTTTTTCTAAGGTCCTGTACGAGTTTGCTTTTTTGTAATCCAAGCCTGGATTCACTTGGAGAGCTGGTGAATCCTTGTCTTTAAGAATTTAATTCTATAAAAACATGACTGGATCTTCTCTTTTTCTTAATGGTCAGTGACAGAAGAACAAATCTGTGAATGAATTTATTGCCAGTGTATTTAAAATGAGGAGAAAAATGATATAGTAAAATRATAGATGAATCTATTTCTGTGCACCAAGCTAAAACGGGACTTCAGCAGGAAGGATAATGTTCTCTTGTTGACGAGTCATCAAGAGCCATAGCTTGGAAAAGCTTGTTAATTTTTAAGGAAATAAGTCTTGGGCATCTGGCACTAAAATGTCAGCGCAACAACTTAGAGGAAAAACAACCTGCTGGTTTCTTAAGCACTGAGTTATTCCAGCAAATTGGTGTTCAGTTCCTGATGGTCTTAAGGCTGGTTACATAAAATAATTGGTTATACAGCCCTACTGTGCTTAATTTCCCACTGCTCTGCTCTGTTTGCATCTGAGTCAGTGAGTCAGGGATATTGCTCTCCTACCCCCACCTGCATTTGGACTGTTTAATTTGGAAATGCCAGTGAAGAGAACTGGAGGTTATGGAAATCCTGACTTCTCTAACTCCACCAAAACCCTTGTTTGTTCCTTCCTCGGGATCTGTCCCTCTCCGGCTTTGGTCGCAAGATGGCAGTCACGGACTGTGTTTTAACCGATGGGGTTTTTCCATGGCTGCTCATGTGGTGGAAATGGTGATTTTTTTTCTTTCTTTTTTTTTTTTTTTGGTAAAAGAAGGGAAAAAAGTCTGTCTGTACCCAGAGACAGGCGTGCATAATGCACATAAAATTTGTGTGTATATTTTCAGGTACTGAATGTTGGTTCAGAGACGTATAGGAGAAATATCCTTGCAGTGGAGGTACGTTTGTCTCAGTGAACTGGCTCATGGCTTTGTTGTGCAGTTCTGAGCAAGGAGCATTTAACTGTTGTAGTGTCATCTAGATCCTACCTGTTTTTAAAGTTGTGCATATTGCACATTTGCATGAATAAATGCAACRAAACTGCCCTTCCTAAGAGTTTTAGCTTGATTTCATGTAGAAGMAGCATGTCTAAAGTGTTTTGTACACACTAGATTATCCCGAACTATTTTAAACTGCTTTGCATTTCTTTTCTGACTGTATTCTTTTGGACTAAGACAGGGCTTTTCCTTGCATGCTAAGGACAGAGCGCAGCAAGGTCTGTTTTGTACCAGATTCTCCTGTGCTGGATCAAACCAGTGCTTTTCCCGACCAACGTGTTCAGTAATGGCCGAGTAAGGTGCAAGAAATCCCACGGTGTGTTTGTGGGATAACAATCCGAAAGCGGTGCTGTCTTAATCCTGCAGCTGGGCRCTGGCATTCGTAGCTTTTTATCCCTTTCAGAGTTCCTGAATGTTTGCTGCCGACYGCTGTAACCAAGTGTTCTCGTTATTTTGCGTTTCCAGTACTTTGCTCAGAAACTTGGTAGTTTCTCGTCCTCACGTGGTGGCAGTGCAACAGTGCAACTCGGTGTAACAAAACTAAACAAGATTTGCTCTTCAATCACTTCTAAATATTTCTGCCTCTGTATTCAGTTGTCCCTCCTTCCTATTAGAAAACTGAAGAGAAATGCCTGATCTCCTTCCCTTCTTTTGGCGTGCCTTTGCTGTCTCCTCCTGTTCTCGTCTTCAGTAAGATGAATGGAGTGAAATGGATAGATTTCTTGTTTTTAATGAAATAATTAGCATGCAGGGACTTTCAGCTGATAAGAAACACAAAGACTCTTGTCTGGCTGTTTGCTGCAATAGGGAAGTCTACCATTCCCTCCCCCAATTTGTCCTCTATGGGAGATCACAACAGTAATTTGCCATAAGCGGTGGTTTTTTGTGCTTGGTTCCTTGCCCCTCCAAATACAAGCAGCATTTGAGCAGGGTAACAGTAGTACAGTGAATGATTTGCCTGTCTTAAATCTTGAGTCCAGTAACTCTCAGACTGATAACTGAATAATTCCAGGGATTATGATTTTGCAGTAATTACTCGAGAGGGATTTAGGGTTTGGTACTTCTGTTTTAGCTTTTGTCTCGCAGGTGGCAGCGAGAGGGCATTAGCTTCCTTCCTCCTCGGTGCCTCCGTAAGTGGGAGAGCGCTTCGGAGATGGCTGGAGCGCCTCTAGAAGCCGAGATGTTCGTCTCGGGTGTTTAGCACCCATCTGCATCAGATATAACAGCCTTCCCTGCCGCGATGTCCCTGCCACCCTACTGGGTGGTATCGGATAGTGCAAGAAGAGCTGGTGCTTTAAATAAAGGACAGGTGACATGTTACACCAGGAATTGCATCCCCGCTGCTTCGCTGGGGGTGGCTGCTAGCATCAGGGTTGCCCTTCTGTTGCAGAGGTTTGCTGACTTGGCTCTTGGACTCTGTCCCTGATCCACCACCTTTAAATTCTTTAATTTAAAAGATTAAAGCGAGAAGAAGCAGCAGGTGAAGATTCCTCATTTGTCTAATTGGGAATACATCTCTGCTTCTTTTTCCTCTGCTCAGATGAATGCCCAGAGCACAAAATAAACCCGTTCTCCAGGTGCTGCCTTTAATAACAAGTCATCTCTTGGCAGCCTGGTGTCCTCCAGTTTCTGTATTGTACGAAATACAGCTGGAAGCCTTTCTAGCAGAATACAAGTTGGGCAAGGCCAAGGCAAAGTTGGGCCTAGCTTCTCTAAGTGCTCTTGTGCCCTCCAAAACTGCTACTGCGCAAAGCACAGATCAGTGTTTGCTATTAGTGCTAGTCCGCTCCGTTAGGACAGGAGATGGCAGTCTTTGACCATGGGAAATTTCTCTTGCAGCCACAGGACTCCTGGGAGGTGTGGTGCAGCCCAGCTCTCCGGTGGGAGGAGGAGAAGGGATGGACAATGAGCAGGTTCAGCTGCAGAGTCAAGAAAAGATCTCCGAGTCGGAAACGAAAGAGCTGAAACAGGTAGAGTTGAGATAACCCTGTCTGTGGTTGTGCGTACTGGTCATCTCACTCCTTCCATAGTAACACTCGTATTCTTCATTCATCAGAAACATAGTCTGCTGTCCTTAACAAAATACCCCCTGACTGTAGATGGACGTATTTCTAAAAACCAGTCAACCCTGTGATTAAAATACATTGATAACCTCCTATTTGTTTTTAACTATTTTGGACAAATTGAGAGTTATCAGCAGGCCAAATACATTAAGAGGGTTATAACCCAAGGAAAACCCTCAAGTTTAAGTTGTTTCCTCTGAAGATTAAAAAGTTCTTTTGTGTGTGTTTTCTCTACCCAATCTTACTCCTTTTACTAAGGATTAGCGGTTCATCTTCAGAAATATCCACAAACCCGAGCAAAGTGTTTTGTAAATGCACAAAGAGAACCTGTAGTTGGGAATTAAGTGTGAATTCTAGCACATGAATAGACAGAGAAGGAGAAGTGGTCGGAGACTCTGCTAGGAAAAAGTTATTTATTTAAAGTAATCCAGTTTGGTATTGTTCCCCTAACTGGTCCTTTAAGGAATTTCTCTTGTAGCTGATGTTTAGAGTCTTTTTAGTGAAGAAACCTTCTCTATCCATAGTATGTGGTTGATCCAAAACAGTGAGCTAACTGGAAAAGCAAAGAAATGTGATTTTTACTTGTTTTTTAATTAAAATAGATTTACTGGTGATGATTGCAGCCACATCAGAAAATGTGGTTACAGATTAAAGATTATTCTTGAAGTATGTTCCTATCTTTTTTTCTAGCATCTGATTCTTTCTTTAATATTGCATTTATAGCTTAGCGATTGCATCGTGAGAAGTCTTTGCTAACCCTATTGCTTCTCAGTCTAGACTGCAGTTTTGCAGCCCCTTTCTTTTATTTTATAGCTGGGAATTAGAATAAGCAATTTCTTGTAGCTGAGTGCATTTGAGAGTCACAAGCTCATAGCAGTGACTTAAGAGTGACTAAAAATGAAAATTTGCAAGAAAAATTAGAAGTAACCGCAAGGCAGTTAGGTAAGTGAGGGTTTAACCTGTGCAGAAATCCAAACTTCTGAAGTTCTCTCTGCTGGATAATGGACCAGAAACAGTGTTAAATGCTAGTGTTGTTTAAAAACAAACAAACAAACAAAAGCCAAAACAAACAAACAGCAAAAGCCCCACTATCGGGATTCACTAAAGCCAAAGAAACAATTTTAGTATTTTTTCATACTATGCCAAGGCAAAGAATTTTTAAATCAGTTAATGATCTGGGGTGAACTTCAGGGTCGGGGGGAGGATCTGAGTGCCAAACTGAGAGGCCATGAAGAGGCCTGATTTTTTTTTCCAGTAATTACTAAGCATCTGTCCACTGAAAATCAAGCCTCTCTAATCATAGTTCCAGTCATTAATAATTTTAAGGTACAAGCACTAATTCCTGTAAATCTCCTGTTCCTCTCCCTTACTAGGAATCGATGCCTAAATGTGTCTTTTTAGACTGAAACTTGCTTCTGTAACCAAAATATAATCAAGATCTTTTGACTGCAATTAAAGACCTTACCCCCATGATCTATCATTTTGTCAAAAATGTGCAGTTACTGAGGCAGCGTTGACCTTTTGGAGGATTTTAAGGGAGAGCATTTCTCAATGCTATTTGTACAAATATCACCAGTCTATTATTCATGGGTGCATACACTTTGTACAGCTGTTATGTATTCAGAAGGGCTAATTGCTCCTTTCTTAAATGTCAGCTTTTCAGCACTATAATTCTGATTTGCATCCAGACCCAGAAGAGCTAAACACACTGAAGGTTGTTGGTCACGAAGGGCTGTTGAAGGTGCATATGTACTTTGCAACACCTTGGGGCAAGTGCCTACCAGGGAAAGCGGATTTGGAAAGTGTGTAGGTTAGATGTTTTCTAATGGGGTTCATAGGCAGCATCATGGCAAACACCAAAGCCTTTCAGCTGGTAAACGCTTAGGGTCTCGCAGAACACCCTCCCTTGGCTTTAGAAGCAACGAGGTGAAGAGCTTGGAGCTACATCTAAGTAAGCCTTTTAACGGACATCTAAGATATGTCAAGGTTTTATTTAAGTTTGTTATCCGTGTTCAGTCGTTTTGTAATTGGGAAGAAGGTTGAGCCCATAAATAGAGTGCAGGGCAGAGAAGCAAGAACCTTGAGTCTTGTATTCAGCTGTGTGACCTTAAGAAGTAAGTCATGATCTAGGATGTAGGGTTCTCCTTGCTGAGGGGTAGTTTGCTGCTTTGTTGCAGCTGCTCTCAGAGATGCTCTGCACCATTTCAGTTCTTTCCCTGCTTTGAGAATGAGCAGGAAACCATGGCTGATCATATTTGCAAAGCATTTATAGATCAAGGATGAAAATCGTTTTAAGTAAAAAGTCTTGACGTGTGCTGAAGACAATGACAACTGTAACATCACACTTCTGTGAATGAGCTAAAGGTATTTGGGGGTCTGTGTGTTGATAACCACGGCATTTTTTTTTGAGCTGTTTCATCTCTTGAAGATTGTTTATGATCATTTATTCCTTGATTATCTTTAATACAGTCTTGTGTTTTAAAAAAACAAAACAAACATCTTAAATGCAGAAGAGCTTTTTTTCTAACTCTCTTGTTACTTGTGGTGTGGAGAAGACCAGTAGAACTTTTTAAATTGAAGAGGTAAGGGGAATTTGTGATAAACAGATAACCTTCCTTCCCATTGCTTAGCTTTCTTTCTGGTTGGCTTCTCTTCCCTTCTCAACAAGACATGCTCACAGTGATAACAGTAGATGTTTTGCAACAGGCCTTGCTGGTTGATATTAAATTCCTTCCATTAGAGCTGGAAGCACTGAGCAGTCTGGAATCGCGACTGGGTGCCTAAGTAAAAGACCTCACCTGGACTTCATGAAGGGACGTTTATGTGAAAAAAAACACAGAGTTGGTGGTGGTGTGAGCTGTGCTCCTTAGCTGTGCTACGGAGATGGAGAGGAGAACGAAGCCCATGGAGTTCCTGTGGTCTCTGAGTGAGCGTCTGCCTACTGCCTCACTATGGCCAACATAATGTCCCTGGGTGTGGGAGGGGATACGATAACACAGTATTAGCTTACGGGCTTTGGTTGAGGAGGAGGAGGAGTTCTCTTCACTGGTTTTGAATTTATTTTGCCAAACCAATGCTTTCTAACTGTGCCTCTGCTAAACTTCTCCTGCCAAAGAACTGTTGCCCTGATATTTACTGGGTCTGCAGATCGTGTATGCCATAAAGACGGAGATGGTATATAAGGAAGCCAACTCCGTAACATTCGAGAAAACGCACGTCTGATATCTTTGTGATGCTTCCTTGATGTCTCTTCCATTCTTAATGGTTCCATTTCAGTCCTTTGCTACATTCACAGTCTCTTCAGTGTTTATTTACCCTTTTATCATGCCCTCATCTCAGGAAAGCACAACTGTTGGATTGGGAGAAAAAGCATTTTGTTGAGGAACTGTTCATTCCAAGTGCTAAATACCAGATTTGCTCATAGGGTGGCCATGTGCCATGGCCAATAGCAAGTGACAGACGAGTAATCTTAACAGACACATGTAACAATCATGCCCTGAATTTTTGTTGTTTTTTGTTTTGAAGGCAGAACGTGGGGAGAGAGCTGAGGTCCTCACAATTAACGCTTTATATTTGCTTGTGTGTAAAGATTTAATGGTACTAAAATAAAAAAAAGCTGTAGTTAAGCCTGTGAAACTGCTTGGGTGTTTTTTCCAGGCAAGACCAGTGAGTAGACTTTTCCCCAGTGCTGGGAGTGGTTGGTACATCCTGAGAAAGTAAATAAAATCAGACTTCTGTATCAGCCCAAGAAGAAATAATGGGAGAATCAGCCACTAAGAATAAGATAGCTGATGGCTGCAATCCAAACCTATCCAAACAGCAAGCATGGTAAAGCAATGTAAATGCATATCTTTTTGCTATGGCAAGTTGCGTATGACTTTTTTCTTACTCCTGTCACGTAAGGCTTTGACAAACACCCTCTAGTAAATTGTGCTGTGGTGGTTTGAGATGTTGCTGCTCCCAGCTGTCCCCCGCCTCTCTCCAGATGCAGCAGACGTGATGTGGGCAAGCCCCTTAATTGCTTCAATGCAAAGTCGCTCAATTTAAATAATCCCTAAGTGTGGGCTTGATTTCACAATGGGACTGTGAAGTATATAAGTATATGTATATATGAAGTATAATACTTGGAGTATTTTAGGTGTGGCCCCGTGTCCTAGCTCTTCTGCAGTATGTTAAGCACAGAGATGGAAGAGCGTGTTAAATCATCACAGTTACCTCTCTCAAAACCTTTGTTCACGCCACGGTTCATAGCACTGCAAATGACAGTTTTTTACTTCTCACTAACTAACAGGTGAATTTGACTGAGGAAATCTCATCCAAGAGCCATTTCTGGTTATGGGTTTGACGTGCTCTGCTCTAGCATTCAGGCCCCATCGCATTTGCTCAGGGATAACGGAGTAGGTTAAGCGAGGATTTCAGGGAGTTCAGACTGGTGAACTTTCTTGTACTCCAGCACTTTCTTTATCTTTCACTGCTGGATACTCAGTGTACTGAGATGGTATTTCACAAGCTTTAGCTAAACTGCATTATTATGGTGCCATCTCAGGACCCGAACTCAGGTCTCCACTGTGAGGCCTTTAGGAAACAGACAATTTTTATAGTAGGCCTGACACTTTGGGCTTAGGCCTTTAGGTGATGTGGCAATATCATATATAATTGCATTAACTACTGAGCAGGTTCATGAGCTTGGTTCATCTCCCATCACTCTAGTGGTCTGCGTTGTGCCTGTCTCCAGCTAAGCTAGTCACCTGGGCTCCCACTGCAGCTGGAGAAGAGAGAAGTGGGCAGTGCTTTAATTCCTCCTCAAGTAGATGTAAAAATTGGACAGATGAATCATGGCCTAAATTGCACGGCATTGTATAGATCCCCATAGACTAAACAAGCACCTAGGGTCTCTAGCTGGATGGAAGCCTCTGCTCATGGCAAAGCCCGGCTCTGCTATGATTGAACACTTTATGCAGGGAGGATTTGGAGAGAAGTAGCAAATTCACATCCCTCCCCAAAGTGAGAACTTTGCCAGGGAAGATTAAGCAACTTGCCTAAAGTCACACAGAAAGTCCGTGGCAGAGCCAGGGGGCTAAATCAGACTTTCCAAATTATAATCCTGTGGCCTAAATCCGAGGCTGTTCAAGTCGCTCTTGATGTGAGGATGACCAGTGCCTGAGGGAAATGTGCCTTTAAAACTTCTTTGATGGAATCATATCTGCTCTTTGGCTTTGTGTTACAAATAGAAGAGTTTCACACTGAGTTTTCATGTCTTGATTGACAACCCAAATCATGGCGCAGAAGGCATCGCTTATCTTAGCAACTGGCAGAACTACAGTGCTGATAATTAGACATCTTACCAACATCTTGCTTTGCAAAAATTGTGACCAGATTTGGCCAGACTTCGGAGTCCAGTACTTGATCCAGCAAGCTCTGGAGGCTGTGCTAGAACCAGCACCTTAACCATTCTGGGTCCCACGGGCTAGGCAGTAGCACTCAGCTTGTGTGCTTGAAGCTGCTAACAGACAAAGGGTTAAGGGATTTATTACTGGACTTTTTTAGGCAAAGAATTAACAGATGAAAGTGAGCCACTTGCTTTTCTTTTCTTTCTTTTTTTTTTTTTTTCTTTTTGGTATGAGTGACCACATCATCATCGCCCACAGTGTTTCAAGTCAGAGCCTAATTGGCAGGTAAACCGAGCAGAGCCCTGTAGCTGACTAAATTTCCATTTTACTGCTTTCGTATTTTAAAAGCTTTTCTGTTCTCAACAATTGTGTCTTTTTGTGTATTTTAAATGTTAGTATGCTTTAATGAATGTGAAGCCTATCAAAAGTAATTTGGTTTAAAAGTAAAAATAAAATGTTTCTGATGGCAAATCTGGGCATTTTGGGCCACAGTTTTAATTTACGAATAAAGTCGTTGCCTCTTTGAGAGATGGGGGGCAGTGAGTGTCCCTGATTCCTTTCTATATCCTCTTGTGCCACCTCCTGAATTTGCTGCATAGGCGTATTTGAGGCTGGCACCATGTGTAACCATGTTTACCTCCTGAACTCACCTTGGCAGATTACACAAATTAAGTTGGGTTGGGTGAGGACATTACTCGGGAATGATGAAGTTGACACGCTGCTAACAGTGCTTGAGGAGAGATCTGCAAAAGTGTGTCTTGCGGCAGCAGAAGAGGGAGAGCCTGGCTGGACGGAGGAGCTCTTCTGGGGCGTGCATCAAGCCAGTGATCTTGAAGGCATCGGCAGACACTGCTGCTTTTGTTCTGCTGTGCTGAGAAACAAATTTCTGAATGCTCTTGGATAAAATGCTTGGTAAATTTGCTGAAAAAATGCCCTCGGGATCCCCTTTAAACCATCTGCAAATGGAGATTGTACATATATATGTGTGTGTGTATTTTTTATGTGTGTGTGTGTGTACATATATATATGTGTTTGTGTACATATATATATATGTACACACATAAATGGCTTTCATTGAGGGGGGAGGGCAGAATAGGGGGAAAGTATCCCCAAACTTCTAGGAAAATAAGCTAGTGATGATGGTCTATTTTGGCCAAAACCTTAGCAGTTTAATCTCTCAGACCAAGCCCAGATTTCCCATATGCTAGTCCTTCTGTGGGGTCGGTGGCAGGGGCGAGCTTGAACCCAGAACTCTGTCCTTGCAGCACGTACCTCTCACTGCCATCCTTTAGGATATGCTGAAGCAGTGAGGTCTCACCTCTGTTAAATTAGTGTAAAGAATAAAGTATCTACTGGAGCAGAGACTGAAACCTAGTAACCTTTTCTTTCAACTGAACTTTGAAGCTGGCACTGCTCTTAGCTGGGGGGAGTGGACCAGATGACCTCCAGAGGTGTCTTCCAATCTTAATTATGCTGTAATTTTTATTAATGCAAGTGTACATTCAGTGTTGCTTGGTAGAAGTCATTCCACATACTAGCAACCACTTTATTTTATATATCTATATGTCTATATAGATATATAATTACGTAAGTGGAGGAAGCTCAAAGGGAGGACTGAGAGAGCGCCACCTCTGAACTTCCCATGTCCAAGTAGTCAAGACATTCCCTTGAGAGAGCCAAGACCTTATTTCATATCCCTGTCCTGAATCACACTAAACGAATTTGATGGCGTCATTTGCCTTTTTGGTGCATATCCTAAACACGTCTACCACCTCCAGTTTGGGGAATTCAGCCTCGCTTTCCTGTTAGACTGCAAGAACCTAAAGTGTTTCACTTGGGATGGAAACAGAATTTTCTCAGCTTGTAGTTTTGGTAAGAACAGAAAAAGGTAGATTAGTCTTGATCTGTGGTTTGTTGTGTGTTTTTGCTTTGGCAGTCAAATTGCAAAAACAGTTATTCACACAGCCATGTTTCTCGCTGCTTGTGATTTATGGAAGGAGCTTGGCGATATTTTATATGATAAATCTTACTGCTGTGGCTAACATCCAGCTTGAGTTGATGCATTTTGTCTGTATAAAATTCCCCTGCTGTTCCAGTTAGATATGATACTGCTCACTGCTTTTCTCAAACCAGTGACTTTTGTAACTGCAAACTGTTGAATTGCTATGGAATTCAGCCCCAGATGTGGAAAAACTGCTGGTGTTTGATAGCAGCTTTCTGAGAGCTTATTATATATGTTCCAAAACAACAACAAAAAAAAGAGGGTTTGAGGTGCCAGCTGTTACGCAAAAAAAACTTAGACCAAGGAATAGAGTACAGCTCCTTTCCCTTGCTTTACCAAAAAGCCACAGATGTATTGTGTTAAATAGGTTGCAGTACTGGTACCTTTAGTAGTATTACCTAGATGCTAATTACTAAATTATGACCTAGGTAATATAGTAGTATTACCTAGCACCACCATAGTTGGTGTCATGGATCAGCAGTGTAGGAAAATTTGTTTTCTTGGAGATTACTGTTACAATTGATTGGTTAAGCTCCTCTTATGAGCCAGGCAGTGTGCTATCATCGTGAATCCTTCCATGGATGTCTAAGGACGGAGAACCTGTAGGCCAGCGGTGACAGGAGAGGAGACCCCTTTCTAATGCGAAGGAATTGAGAAGCCACATATCTCAGTCCAGATGATATGATGTAGGTCTGTCTTCCAAATCTCCCATTGATGTGTCTGAGGAAAGGCAGCTGAGTCTTGTCAAGTCAACTGTGCTGGTCAGGTGGTTTCACTTCACACTAACAGACTTATTAAGGGAGTAACCACAAGGGGGAAGAAAAGGCAATGATATAAAAAAGAGCCAACCTTACAGGGTAAGGACTTAAGGTGAATTTCTCTTGTGTTGTTTGGATCTCTGTTCTTGGAATCTGTTGTGCCAACTGATGAAAATCAGAAGTTGAAAAGGCATAAAGATAGGTGTAGGTGATGGTTATGGATGACTCTTGGCCTTAAGAATTTGACAGCTAAGCTTTCTCACTCTCACTGTACAGGCTTCTGCCCTATTTGGACTACTGTTTATAAGGTTTTTCCGACAAAGTGTCCTATAGCAATCATAGAGTAACTCTAGATGGTTGCTTAAAATCACACATGTGAAGAGTAATTTGTGAAGTGTTGTGTAAATTGGCTGATTAGTACTATAATGCTCGTAGCCTGGAACAGAGCTGTAGCCAGTGCATGTGTTGTTTCTCATCAGAGGTACAGCTTGAGTATCTTTGGCCACCTTGGCATCCATTCATACTGCACCACCCCTCTAGTCCCTTGAAAATGCTTTTCCTTAGTTGCCTAAGTCTTGCTTATTCCCTTCTGCCCCACCCGGTGTTACTTCTTTCTCCAGCAGATTTTAATGAAACATCT
This sequence comes from Casuarius casuarius, assembly GCA_003342895.1. NCBI lineage: Eukaryota > Metazoa > Chordata > Aves > Casuariiformes > Casuariidae > Casuarius > Casuarius casuarius. The sequence continues at coordinate 2,359,528 of PTFA01000154.1, read as the reverse complement.
TACCCTGTTCTTCTTTGACCTGATCCCTGCTTAACCTTAGCCAAAATCCTTTCTGATTTTGCAGCAGCGGTGTTTGCTACCCACGCTGGCTCTCGAGATGTGTAGTACCTCAGGACAGAGCACTTCTCCAAGGTGCAGACCTACCAAGGAGATAACAACAGAACCAACAAAAAGTTAAATTTACATTGATTTTTACTTCTGATTTTTTTTTCCTAGCATTTCAGACTCGATTCTTCTGTTCTTTAGTCCAATGCATCATCGCACATCTCACTTCAGTTTATCAGCACAAGAATTGCATCTTTTTTTGCCTAGGCTGTTGCCAGCACGGTTCGGGGCATGAGTTCAGCAAATGAGATGGCCATTTAAAGCAAAGAGTTAACATGTCTGTAGCACTTCTTGAAAAGCGGTCTGATTGTTCACTGAAAGCTCTCAGTCTTTTCTTCTGACAGATCCTAAAGAAACTGAAGGGCCTTGCCTTAGAGACAGAGGCAGAACTGGAGAGACAGGACGAAGCTCTCGATTCCATCACCACCTCTGTAGACCGAGCAACGCTGAATATCGACAAGCAGAACCGCAGAATAAAGAAACTAACGTAGTGCCCGCCGTGGCCGCTGGGAATGTGACATGAAAAAGAGGAGGGTTGGGGAATTGTATTTTTAAAGACTGTTGTTTTATAGACACTTTGATTCTAGAGGAACTGTTTGCAATATTGTCTGGAATACAGTGCTGCTGATACGGGCTTTCTGAGAGTGGAGTTGCAAAAATGTCTCCAGACTTAGATGATTTCTGAAGACCGTTTTAGGGTTAAAAAGGCCAAGATTTTTAATCGTGGTGAAACAATGATAGAGAATTCCTTACTACAGATAATCTGTAAATATGAAGCGGTGTGGTTTCATCTGAATCAACTTCTATGCTGCTGTTTTATGTTGCTGCTTTTGAAAGGCATTTTTTTTATTGCAACAAAGAAGTGAGGGAGAAATAAGCTGCATATGAGACTACTTTAGATGATTACAGCCTATTAATTCTCTCTCAAGGTCTTTCTTGAAAATAGCTAATACCTGAACTAAGGCCCAGATGTCTAACTGCAAGTCATTGGGGCTTTTTTTGTAAGCTAAGGCTGAAGTGAGCAAATGATGGTGATAAAACCCTGTGATCATTGAACAGATAGTTTGAATAGGTTTCAGTCATGCTTTTAATGTACCCAGGAATTTTATAAGAGTAATGAACGGTTAGTGGCCAAAGCGTTACGTTGCCATGTCTGGGAGAGGAAGAAGAGATGGATAGTTAATATAGACGTATTGGTTGAGACATCTACTTGATGAGCAGATTTAGTTGTGTTGCCATCGGGCACGTGTTTTGCTTACTGTAGTGACTTACTAAATGAAGTGCCAAAGTTAAATATATGCTTCTCTTCTGAAAAGGGATTGCTGATTTTTGATGATCATCTACAGGGTTTTGTCCCCTGTCCCGTTTTAAACCACACAATTAGTGAAGGAATTAATTCCGGAGTGGAGGAAGTGATTTTCTTCACCAGCACACTTGTTTGGACATCTCTTGAAGTTCACTGCCTGTATCCCTCACTCGCACACAACGGCTTTATATCTTTTGATAATAATCTGACAAATGGTTGCAGTGTCCTCAGGGCATTATGAACATAGTGTCCAGTTAATTTGTTGCCTAAATATCTTGTTGGACCTGGGCTGCCACATCTCTTGTGGTTGTCAATGGAACGATTCTTTTCCCTTTGCTTTCCTGTCCTTCACTTTCCAGGGAACTCCCCGTTGTTTATGTTTACATAGAAAAGATTCCTGATAACCCATATATTGCCTGTAGCAGAGAACTTGAAAGACAGACTTGCTGGTCACCTCACATTTCACTGACGTCTACAGTTTACCGGCTATTTTAGTTCAAAGTCGCTGTTGTAATCGCTCTCTTTTTTTTTTTTTTTTTTTTTTTTTTTTTTTTTTAAGTGTTTTAATATTTACAAAATTCTTCTTGTATTGCTTTCAGAATACAACCCACAACACTTTGGTGCAATATTTTTAACGAGTGAAGCTTTGAACTGTTTATTCCACTGATAGTTGATATAATTTTTTTCCTGTTTTCAGAGTAACACAGCCTACCTTTTAAAGAAAGGTATAGTAAATGACATAGAGTATGTTGTTTTCAAGACCTTATTCTACCTTGTTTTGTATTACTTCATGTTAGTTTGTTAGTATTGGAGTAAATTGTACTTTTGCACTGCAAGTCCTTCGTTTACAGTCCAAGTTGTTACTGGCATGCACTATATATAGTTGCTGAATATGGTGATTATATATACATACACAATATGTACTGTGAAATAAAATATTGTCTGGAGTTCTATTTCTTGTTTGTTTCTGATACCCAAATCGCTGTTGTTTTACTGTGAGAAGATGATAATGTTTATACAACTAATTAATTAATTTAAAAATACAGTTTGCACAAAATATGTTAACTGAACCTGGTGTTGACTGCAAACGGGTCTCTAACCTGAATTAGTCTAAACCAGGATTGCCAAAAATAATAACTGTACTTAGTTTAGTTTAGCATTCTTTGTGCCATAATTTTTATTGTTGTGGTTTTTAGCACTAGCTGTTGCATTTGATTCTGTACTTTGTGTTTTGTGTTAGTCTAACATGTCCATGCTTGAACAAAATCGTAGTGTTTGTAAGAAGTGAACCTTTCTAGAGCTGTACATTTGCTGCCTAGCTGAATTTCATCCGCCCGGAGGACTTTCAGTCTTATTAAATATCTTGGAATAGTGATTTTTCTCTCTTGCATTCATTTGGCTGGGAAGTGGTGATACAAACATGCTGTCCACCCTTTGTCATGCTGTAGAACAGAACTTCATTTAGGATTTTTTGTTTTCTTGTCTTTTAGCACAGGCTTCTCCCACCCCCCGCCTTTTTTTTTTTTTTTTTTTACAAAAATATTTATTGATGGATTAGTATCAAGGTGGATATCAGCCATCCTCATGTCGACCATACAGAAGGCTGGGGGGTGAATGGCAGCACAGTGTGCACCGTGTTTGGTACTTCGTCCTGGAGACTCTTGCACAGCAGCTGCTCGAGCTCTTAGGTGGTGGACTAAAAACTGCTTAACTGCTTGGATATTTTATGATTCAAACAGCCTCTTGGTACACAAGTATAAAATCTTTTCTCTGATCAAAACTACTTTTAACAAGAGAAAAAAAAAACTTTTTCTGTTACTGCCAGAAGCACTTAGAACCTGCTAAGTTCCCTTCTTCTGGGCTAAGCTGAAGTGCTGTTATCTTCCAAATAATATCACTCATTGGGACTTGAGCTTCATAAGTGAAGATGCAGCAAATAAGACATGAAAGAAGAAAATAATCTTGTTCTCACTTCTTTAGTGACTGTTATCCATGTGAAGTTTAGGAACATTCTTTTTGGGTAAATTATGCCTTTTATATGCAAAATTTACAAGGTCTTTTTATGTCTCTTACCCCATGTGAAAAGTGGGGGGCCTCCATCATTAAGATGCATAACAAAAACTCATACAATGGAGATTCTAATCTGAAAAATAAAAAGGTTTACTTGGGAAGGCCTTTCAGCTCAGGCAGAGCAGAACGGCACCGTGCTGCCTCATACGGTCGTTTCACAATCCTGCGTGTGTTCATGGCAGTAATGAGTGAGCCCGAAAGGGCCAGAGCTTAAATACATTTCTACCTGGGAGTTTGAATGTCTTCTGTGGGATCACAGAAACACTGGTAATAAACAGGGCACTTTGCAGTCCTTGGATGTGTGGTATAAGGAGCTTTTAGAGGCAATTAATTAATTGAACTAAAGCCTCATAATAGCTGTGCTTTGAAAAGCTAGTGCTTTGAAAACACTGATTTGCTCCTCACGGAAGGAAATGGAGCAAAGCTGCTTGCAGACATGCAAGTCTGCCTCTGGTAAAAGCGATTAAGAGAGAAACGGCTTGAAAGCATTCTCCACGTGCAACTTTTAATATGGCAAAACACAGCAGCGGTAGCCCTTGCCTCTGCTCTCTGAGTGCGTGAGCAATGTCGAACCTCAGCCTGGTAGAGGAAAAAATAGTTTTGTAGCTGCCCTAGTCATAGGTTTAACAGCTGGGGTTTGCAGAGTAAACAGCTCTTGGCTTGCCGAGCGCACCGGCGTCGGGTGTTTGTGACTCGCAGCAACGGGGCTGCTCTAGCCTCCCCTCCGTGGACGCAGCGAGAAGCTGCCGTCTTGCAGCGATGATCGCTGGGGCTTCGTCCACCAGCTTCATCCCAGGGACAGTAGCACAGCATGCGCTCGCTCATCCTAAACCGGCATTTTCTCTGAAAAACACATTGCCTCGTCAAGGTAAATACAGTGCCTGGGGCCAGCTGTTTGGGTGCCAGGGCACTGAAGACAAAAAAAGCACCCTGGATTCAAGCTGCCTCCTTTTTTAAGTGGAGCAATGTTTGCTTAATGGTTTAAAAGTCCAGTCTGGCTTCTGTCGAGTGGTTTAATTTTAAACCAGTTGTTTTTTAACCCTTTTATAGTTTGGCAGTAGAGAGGTTAAAGTACCTCAACATCAACCTCAGAAGTTTGAGTTGGGGGTTGGTTCTGGACTCTTGATTGCTCCCTAACAGCTTAATTGGGGCCTGGGTCATTCAGGCTGGGGGGAAGCAGGGGTTGAAGACAGCCAAGGGTGATGGTGGTCACAGTGCCACCTTGCCTCCGAGAAAGACCATGTAGACGAGTGCAGACTAGCTTCACTGGCTGACAGTTTGTTCAGGAGCACAAACTAGGGCAGAAGCTAGTAATCTCGAGCCCTAGCGTACGCTCAAAGTGCCCACCCTAGCATAGACACAAGCTAGAAGTTCCTTCTGTTCCTTCCCTTTTTTGGATACCTTGAATGATTGTTGAACTCATCATCACCTCCCTGTGATCGAAATCCCGTTCCCTGTTTCTCAGTTGGTGGAAAGCGACTCACCAGACTGATCAACAGATTTGTTAAGGATCAGCATTACAGGGAGGCTAAGTCCCAAACTGAACTGAGATCTCTGAAGTGTAGGAAGGGTCAGGATCATCTTTTAACACTTGATGCTCAAGAGTCATTTCATCATTGTACAGTATTTATCCTAGGCTTGTCAAACACATGCTGTTTAGCATTTTGCTTCTAGATTAGGCAATGTGTATGAATTTCTGTGAGCTTCAGTGTATAACCTCTGTGAGGACTGACTGAGTCGAGTCTTTCTCTGACTTGAGAAAGAAAGACCTATTCGGAAATGTTCTGATTTGTTCCATATTGCACATGTTTTTAATGTGATGGTTTTTATGGTGGTGAACGTTGTTTACAGCCGTGAAGTCACAAATAGAGACAGAAGAAGGTAATTGCAGGTACGTAGCACTGCCAAGGGCTCCCTTCCATTACGGCATCTCCATTCAGCAGTTGCAATGTTGCCAAGCTGCTGAATGCCAGAGGCTGAAAAAGGAATCTGTATTCAGTGAAACAGTTTTCAGGTCTTGAATTCTCCTTAAGAAATGAATCTGTTGGGCTGCCTGCATTCTTTTCCTTGTAATTTCAAAGTAAAAAGCAAACCACACCACAGGCTTGCATCTTTCCTCTAATGTATCGCATAGACGGTATTAATCACAGGTATTTTACACAGAGGTTGGGCTGAGTTTTTCACTGAGCCGACTGGGTATGCCGCACTGCAAATACTGGAGAGTGTATCAGTTTTAACGCATCTCACGGCATGCATAAGGGTTTGTAAAAATCATTGCCAACGTTGTGCAGAGGTGGTAGCAAAGGCATAGAAATTGGTACATACCATGGTAGGCTTCAAAATTCATGTCTGCCTATATAGACTACCTGATTTTGAAGATCAGAAAGAACCATCATGGTCACCTATCTTGGTTTCCAGTATGACTGTTTTCCAGGCCTTTACCTTTAGCTAAAACAATTCCGAACTGGAAAACATGTTTTCTAGAAAGGCAGAATCAAGGTATCGAAGTGCCTTCAAGTGGTGATGAATGTATCAGACCTTTTGCTCATCTTTTCAAATGCCTGTGGTTTCAGGAGAACAGTTCTCATTCTGTTCCTTGGCCATGCTAGACTGACTTTAAATGTAAGCGATCTCTTACTACTTGCTGATCAGTAAACTGTCTGAATGCAAGCTTTTCAGGAGATTATGTTTATAATCCATGTATCTATATGCTTTTGTAACTGCTGAAAGTGATACTGTGGTGAGAATTTTTTCCCGTACAGGTCAAGTTTTCAACTTGATGCAGTTCAGTTCTGAAATATTTAATAAATTCCAGCCTCCTCCTATGAACTGCTGCAGTGTAGGAGAAATGTGCACAATTATAATTGTGAGTATAGGTGATAATCAGACCATGGGTTTCATGCTACATTTTTCTGTCTGCAATCCCCTCTTCCTCCTCCTGAAATGAGAGGATCTTGCAGAATCTGGATCTTGCAGCTTGCTGGCAAAGCAAGCCAGGGAGCTTTTTTGAGGGTGGCTATGTTGTGAGCTCTCAGCGGGTCAGCTGTGCTCGTTGTCCAGTTTTACTTTCTTAACCTGTGGTAAATGAAGACATTTATGTGTCTTGATGAAGACTAAGACATTTGCGTTCACTGGGACAAGGAAGCACATGCTACTACCTCGGAGTTGCCAGCATGACCTGACTCATCTCACCCAAGAGAGTGGAGTCTCATGTTGACGCATACACCCCTTTCCTCAGTTATTTGGAAGTTGTCGAGTCTCCAGCCAAATTCTCCCTTTTTCTTTTTTGATTTTTTGATCTTTAAGCCCTGTTTCCCAACCAATGGGATATTGTGCCATTCCTCTCCTGCTTTTGTTGAAGACAAATTGGTCTCTGCCATGCCTATGGGCAGTTTACAGCAAGGATGATATTTAAGTCTTCAATAGCTTAGTCCCCTTTTCTCACCTTGTTTATAGTATCAGGATGTGGCTTAATATGTTGGTCATTCTATATAGCATCTCCCACCCAGGACTTTTACTCTGTTAACCTAATATTCATAAATAGCGTGATGAAGAGCAAAACTGCTTGTTCCCAGGAGAGGAGGGAATTTCTGGATGTAAGGTTGATAATTAAGAGAGATTTAGGTTCAGTGACAGCTTGACCAGAAGTTTCCTGTGTGATCTTCCATGTGTCACTGAAATTTTTCTCTGCTTCAGTTCTCCACCACTCAACTGGGTGTTATGATTCATCCTTTGCCTGTCTTTCAGTTACTTAATAGTAAACCTTTGGGACATGAAATCCCCAGTTTATTTGTAAGCATTTAGCACTGTAGGGCTTTGATTGTCACTGTAGTAGGAATAACAATAATCTTGGCTGAGCTATTAGTAAGTTGTTGGTGGAAGCAGGCCCTGAACCCCAGCTACCCAAGTCTCAGTGCAGCACCTTATCCACAGGTTCCTTCTCTTGTCATTTACTGCTTTGCACCAAAAATAAGGAGGGGTTATTTTTCATTGTGACTTTTACAAAGCTTTGTGTAATTGCTTGGCATTTCCCTGGTGGCAGGGAAAATAAAAATGAATGTCCCTAAAAAGTGATCATTCTGTTTACTCAGGACTCCCCCAAATTGTCATGCAATAATGCATTGCTCTACTCAGTGTAAAGCTAGATGTTGAAGGACAGCTTGTATGTGGAGAGATACCTCGTGAACTGAAGAGTAGCAGTGAAACTCTTGTGTTACCGATCAAGGCATCATGCTAGCGCTCTGCTTCATATTACTCACTGCTCCTTGTGAGCTAGCTTTGACTGTTCAGAAGACGATCGGTGATTCTGCTGGGTTTTGTGCAGAGGCAGCTGTGGAAGAGATGAGAGATTTTATTGCAATGGGCTCTCAAGAATTATTTTTTAGAGGCAGAATTTCCCCTTGGACACTAGATGTTCTCATTGCACTGAGATTCATGGAGGAAAGGATCTCTTTATGGTACTGCTCGACTGTCTTTTAAGGCTGGTATATAGCCAGGATTTCTCCCATTTGGTCTTAGGAACTTGAACAAAATGCATGTGTTGTTATCTTATGTTTCCTGTGTAATCACTGGGGGGACTCACGGAGAGAGACTGGCACCAAGAGGCTGTTCTTCCATGTCAAACTCAGATGCTTGCCAGGACTGTTGCCCTCCGCTTCCATGTCTGCCTCTTGCAGAGTCCCCTGGATGATGTTCAGACCCCGCTCCTCGTCCCATCCCACCTGGGTGTAGGGAGTACATTTAGCCTTCTGCAAACCTCTACAGCCTCCCTTAAGGATCCTGCACCATCAGTAGGTGTAAGGAGTAACAGTCTTGGGGTTTAAAGCAGCTTGGGAGCCTCAGATAAGTTGGAACCCGGCTCAGGCTTTTTCCAAGCCAGTGCATTTCTGAGCCAGTCCTGTGAACCTTTCATTTAAACAGCCTCCAGCTCTTTGCAAGACCGAGTGCGCGGTTCTGGCCACAGAATGCATCATCCGGAGCCAACACCTGGGAAGGAAAGGGAAAAAGAAAAAGGAAACAAATTCATACTTGTGAAAAACCAAGAATGACCTTTACAGCCACAAGTCAGGTGGAAAGCCATGAACTCAAGGGAGGGGAGGAGAGAAGATCTGAATGGCTGGCCGGAGCCGCTGCTGAGTGCGTTATCCAGCCAGCCTTGCTGAGCGATGGGAAAGGTTTCTTCTAAGGATGGAAGGTTTCCCACCGCAGTCTCCTGGCTACCTCAGCATTTCTGAAGGTGTGGCACAGCGCGATGGCCAGGCTTTTTGCCTGGGTTTATTTGAAGCTCATAGCTGTTCTTCATTCCCAAAGGATCTGGACTGTCACTTCATCAAGGGCCAGATTCTGATCTCTCTACTTGATCGCCCTCCAACGTCAGCAAGGATATTTGCTGAGAAGAGTCCCATTCGTTGCATGCTTTGGTAGCAGACTCTCCCCTTTTGCACCAAAAGAAGCCTCTTTTCTGGTCCAGGGCAGGAAGGACATTCAGGATACCTCAGGAGCCCTACTGACGTCATTGGACCATCTGATTTTTTTATTTTATTTTTTTTTTGTGGAAATGGATCGTTTCCATGTTGACATCTACAATGAAACGTTTCAGTCAAGAAAGAACAACCTGTACATCCTCTGTGCAATGCCAGGTGGGAAGTCAGCCTTCGCTGTCTCAACTGGAATGTGTGAATGGATGTATTTCTCAAGCCTTTTCCACCTGTCCGTCAAGAACTGAAAATCCCTGGGCTGGGAGTGCTTCCCAGGAACAAGGAAATCCCTGCCACGTCCCAAAGACTCTATATGTGGTGTTGATAATGAGCAATATGTAAACAGTCTTTGACACAGGAGCCAGAGCCTGGGTTGCCCTCTTTCCCAGAGAGGTAAATGCCTGGAAGACTGTGGAGTGCTCAGATACTTTGTTAAGTGGGACTCACATCCCTATATAAATATGTGGACATATTTCTTTCACACATTCCTACAAAATACAAATTCAAGCAGTATGTTGTTTGAAGAAAAGCCTAGAACAGATAGATTCCCAATACAGACCATTCTAGAAATAATCATTAGGAAGAACAGAGATTTTTAAAAACATTATAATCAAGGGACTTCTATGCTGTCCGGCTGTGAAGTTTTGAAAACTGTATGAATCACTATATTCTCAAATCTGTTAGTTTTATCACAAATACTGTGGTATTTGATGTTTCCCTTAAAACTGCAGCTCCCAAATTATGTTGTCTAAATGAGAATCTGATTTGTTACTCCATTTGTTCAGGCTGCAGAGAAGCTTTGACTTCAGAACAACATTATGAACTTTTCAGGAATAAAAGTCAAGTTTGGGCATTTGTCTGTTCTGAAATTAAGACAATTTTGGCACTTCTATAATTCTGAGACCCGTTCTAAGGTAGGAAGCTGACGGTCCTGTGCTCTTTCTGTGATTAGTGGAGAGAAAGGTCTTCCTCCAAAGACCTCAGAGCAGACACCGCATTTGAATGCCGAAAGTTATGTTATGCCAATGTCCCTCTTGCAGTTGGCAGTGCGATAGCTACCAAAGGGATGTCCATGAGCCACTGATCACTGAGAAAGCAAGCAGAGGACCACTCCAGGCTTGTCCTCCTCTTACAGTGTTCCCAAAGCAACCACAGGCGGATAAGGACTAATAGGCCAAATGGATCTTTGGTCTAACCCAATACAACTACTCTTGGCTTCAAGTGAGCACTAGGGTGTAGATCCCAAGAGTGAAAGCCACTTCTTGGCTGACGTTTTTTGTTGCTTTAAAGCTTAGAGGACTTTCGCGTGATGTTTTAGTGAGCTGCTGTTGAGGCTGGCTTGCTGCTTGCTTCTTGGGTTCACCCTTGACTTTACAGAGCAGGAGGGGTTCCAGCCGCCCTGCTCTTAATGATGAACTCTCTGCTGAGGGTAACAGCAGTGATTTCAGGACTTGGTTGCAGGTGGGCAAAGTTCCCCCCGCGGAGCATCTCAGCAGTGAAATGTGGCTTTGTTCCAGGTTGCACTTTGTTAACGTAAAAGAATTAAGTGCGGTAGATGACTTAGGACCGTGTTACCACTGTTCAGCAATCCCTCTCTCTTCAGCACAACACTTAATCAGGCGTTTCAGCCCCAGTGCGATTTAAGCATATACTAAATCTTAAGCACATGTTTAAGTATTTTGCTGACTAAGGGTGAGATTTAATAACAATGCATGGTTTTTATATGGCACATTCCATAAATGTCACATTGTATTTCTTTTCAGAGGAGGTAAATATCATTTGATTAATTTGAAATGGGGAAACTGAGGCACAGGGTGGTACAATAAGTTGTGTAGCGGCATGCAGCGGTGTCACAGCCAAACTGAAAATGCAGTCTTTGCTTCTACCCCAGTGAATTAGTCACCGTGTTAGGTGGCTTCTATAGATTCAGTCTTGATAAAATAGACTTAAAAGTCATAAGGGAAGGACAGTCCTAAATATCCAGAGCCTGGATTTCGCCATAGACCCCTCCCATCTGACCTTGGGGAATCAGTAGCAATTAGGTGCTTACACACCAGGAAAAAGCAAGGCTGGGGTCTCTCCAGACACGTCTGTATGATTGTAACGCAGCCTGGGGTGAGAAATCACCGTTTCTCCAGCATCCAGCTCAAAAACCGCGTAGAGGTGCTAGCGTGGGTCCCCGAGGCAGCACGGCCACCAGCTCATCGCCCCGACCCTCCTGCTGCCAGCAGGTGCTGGGGGCTGGCTCAAGGCTAGGGTGTGGAAATAAACACCGTAATTTTGGTACTGTGGCTAGAATTCAGGAATTCAAATCCAACCAGCCCTTGGGGCAGGCAGCGCGAAGGCCTTCCTAGGAAAGGATCCCAAGACATTTTGGCTGCCCGATGTTGGCCACACAATTTTGCTGCAGGGACATGGCAGACAGAGAGAAGCTACCAGACCAGCTAAAAAAAGGAACGCTTTTTATTTGCGTATTTATTCTGGCGGTTTGCTTTTTTAAGCCAGACCTAATCCCGATCTGGCTTACCGTGCAGTCACATAAACACGCGTGCCAGCACAGCACAGACAGCCGTGCAGGGGACGGGAACCAGCAGCCAGGCAGGCGTATTGCTTAAACCGGTGTAAGCAGTGATGTCACCGAATTTGACATTGCAGCCTTCGAACCAAAGGCACCATCAATGCCGTTTTTACCACTGATTACCAGACCGATATCTGGAGTCACTCCTGAATCCTTCTTCTCCTCCCCCATCCAGCAAAAGCAGGCTATTTTTCATATGGTATGGAGATCTGAGCTCCCAACGTGAAATAGGGGCCCTGTCGGTGTTGTATATCTGCATAGGAGATAGTCCCTGCTCTGAGAATTTTGTGAATTAAATAGAAAACAGACAGCATTCAACAAACATGACACAGTGCATGAAAGAAACTGTTGGATGACACAGGACAGCTGTACAGGACCCAGCTTGCAAGGTTCATCCCACAGGACCACATGTGATAGAAACGGAGAGAATTCGATTTGCCCTGCTTTTTTGATTTTGCCTTCGGAAGTGCTTCTGGAGGACCTCGGAGAGGCAAGGTCTGTTTCCAGCTCTGCTTCTCCTGGGCAACTCTGGGAATACCCTGCCTTCGTTCTGTGCCTCGGCTTCCCTGCACGTCATATGGAGCTGATGGCTTGACCTCCTTTGGAAATGGCGTTAAGGCCCGTGGTTGACATGGGACATAATAAGATCTCACAATATTATGGTTTATTATTGCTTCTTTGTTCTTATCTTGCTGGTGATAACTAGAGACCATGCTAATCTTTCTTTGCATCTAGCTTTTCCCTCCCTATAGTGGCCACAATTGCCCTAATAAGTGGTTTTCTTGCCCGGTTCGATACATCTATACAAATATGAACCGCTGCATTTTCTTCTCAGGAAATGAAAGCATTCCATCATCCTCTGCGCTAGCTGGGAAACCCAAGCTCGTCAGCTGAACCGGCATCCCCAGGTGCCTCCTCAGCGCTGGCCGATGGGAGGGCCTGAAAAAACATCCACGCAGGCTGCGGTGGAAAGCCACTTAATGAAATTTACAGTGTCCTCTGGACGGGCAGCTCAAGTGCTCTGCAGAAAATGAAGGGTTTTTGACTTTCTGCCCGTGACAGGTGGAAAGAATTTGCACTCAGATGTTAATAACAGATGCCATTCTCCCTTATGATTTCCTTTGCATGCTCAGGAAGGTGTTTTCGGCTAATGTTTGGTATGTTGTGCCCCCGGGATTCTGGTTACTTTTATTGTAATAGGATTTTAATTTTAGCTTCTAATATGAAATTATGCTAGTCTCCAGGTACATGAGAAAATAATTTCCATACCAGCTCTCTTCCATCCCTTCATGGGCTGCAGCTGGGCGGGATGGGGGAGATTGGAGGCCAAGAAAAAAGAATATAGAGCCGGAGGTGAAAAAGTGCAAAAGGTGAAATGCATGGCTGATGGCACTTTAGCATCACTTTCTGAGACCTCCACCCCCAGAGGTATTAATTCATGCTCAGTAAAAGTGTTGAGGCCTTCTGCAATACAGCAAAGGCATCAGGCAAGCCTGAAAGGTCCCACTGGGCTGGGTTGTGTGCAAATGGGAATGATCCTGGACATTGCAAGTGCGTGGCTGGGCCTTAGGACCTGGCTTCCTCCCACCTCGCTGTAGACACTTAATTGAGCACCTATGTGAGGACTGTGGTTATCTTAGGGTTATTCTGTAGTCAATGGACAGAGATGGGCAGCTCCCAGGGACATTTCAACCTGTCCTGCAGAGGGAAGAATTGTCCACTAGTCCCGGCTGCATCTCTCCACTGATTACAGAAGAGTAGAGGATGCCCATAGTCCTAAACTTAGACCTTAGGTGAGATACTCATACCCTGAGCATCTAAACATTACAGAATTAGCCTTTGAACCGAAGCGGAGGAGCGCAGCATCTCTGTGGAAAGGGTAGATGTTGCAAACGTTCCTCAAGGGAACCAGATCTAATCGAAGTTCAGTGCACTCGGCATTTCAAAGACTTGGCCTCAAAGTTACGAGGGAGCTCGGAATTCTGAAAAATTAATATTTCAGGATGATGTAATATGCTCAGGCTAATTCCCAGCTATTATTGCAAGCACAATATACATTTACACTCACTTTTAAATTTCTCGCTCTTATTAAAAAAATAAAAATCTACAGGTTTACTGAAATATTAAAACCACATCAAATGGGTTGAAGCTCTCCATTACTATTGTTTACATTGGCCCAAAACCCCACTTCTGATGCCTTGAATGAATCCAGCCAAGCTGCAAAGGACAGTATACACTCAGCTTGATCAGAATAAACACTGTAATAGAGCAAGTCTTGGAAAGACTGACAGAGAGCTGACAGGACACGAAAACAAACTGATTATTTCAGCATAACTAAAACACAACTGTTCCTATTGTCTGATTTTGTTCCTTTTCTCCTGAGAGTCAAAGATGTGACCTGAAATTACAATGTACAACTGTGTTCTCAGAACATCTATGATAAAAGAGTTTCCAAAAAAATCCACAACAATTTTCCAAAAATTGGGTGGCAGTTAGATTTTAGTACTCTTTTCAGAGGTTTCTAGTCAGTCATCCAAAGTTGACACGTTCTACAGTGACAAAAAACAGCTCTGTATTTCTTGTAGTGTTTTAAGAAGCATTTTCACATCACTGGTTAGTTAGGGCTTTGTTTTAAGGAAAATGGGTATATTTCAATACTAAATTTCAGAAAATGTGTCCTGTGCTCTCATAATCCTGGTCTGTAATCCCTAGTTTCATAATCCTTAGATTTATAGGTTCCAGTCTGCGTTAGACTGCATTTCTCATCACCATGCTTTTTAGAAGAGTGGGAAGGGAAAGCAATGCATCCACCAGGATCCCCTGATGCTGCTGCTTCATGGACACCTGCAGCCTTGCAGACCCATTTGGTCCTTTCTTTCAGACATCGCTGGTTCTGAGGTTCTGCAAACCAACTACATCATCTTGAAGGCCACAGCCCCTTTGTACTCCAGCGAGGAGAGAAATGCAAAGATACACTTGCCCAGGTTCTTCCAGGTAACCTGGACTAACTGATTCTATAGTATGTAGCAGGATCTGTCCTCTCACATCATTTTATTTTATTTTAAATTTGCAAAGGAAGAAGGGATACAGTCTCCCCCAGTGGCACAGTCTGAACGCCATTCCTATCAGCCACAAATCTGTGACTGGGCTTGACCTGCATTCTTTATGCATCCCATGAATTTTGATGTATTTAAAGCAACTTGGCTTGATGTGAGCTGGAGCACGCAGCTGAACCAGAATGTTTCAATCATCCAGAGGTTTAGAGCTCGCTGGTTTAGTGTTATAACTGAGGGCGCAATATGGAATCCATTGAAAAGCCCATAATAATGTTGGAGCTAAACAGATGAGAATATCATTATTTTTGTCTGAGTGACCAGAAAAAGAAAAAAAAGAAGGGCAAAACCTAATCTAACGACATTCAGCTTAAATCAAGGGGAGACCATTCCCAGGATAGTCTGTGTCAACAGAGGCAGTGTTGGAGAAAGGCTGATTAGAAGATGGTACCACCTTAGCAGATGGCACCAAGAGGTCCCATGCACCAAATGCCCTTCAGCAGATGTACGCAGTAGAGGTGAGGAGGGAGAAGAAAGAAAGCAGGTCTGAAATCAGCCAACAGACATAAAGGACATAAAACAAAGCATGGTTCACATCATGCCTCAATTATGGAAGGACTCAGGCCTGTCCGCTCCCTTCTCTGTTCTCCATCCCTGTCTTCTCCTCCCAGCAGGTGCATTGCCTGCTGCCTCCATGCAGTCAGAAGCCACCCAAAGCAGTCCCTGCTGCACATTGCCCCTACCCACAGCGGGAGCTCTGCCACAAATCCACCTTCCTCCTCCATTTGATCCCTTTAAACTTCTTCTTTGACCCACCTGAAGCCACAAAATGCTTTGGCTGTACTTAAAGAGTTGGTGTGCTCTGGCCAGTCTGCACTACGCTGGCCTGCTCTTACCCAAATTGCTCTCCTCTGTGACCCAGCTGGCTTGTGTCTTGGGGCACAGGTTTGCAAACAGATTAAATGAATCCAGTCTGTGCTGCTGGTAAATTAGGTGGTCTTTCCCTCCCTCTGCAGCTCCCAGCTGTGTGCACCTGTCCCTGTTAGCACTCACTCAGTTGCGAGGGGAGCCAGATGAGGGAACTGACCTGGCTGCAACCTAAGCCAGGAAAAAAAATTAGTAGCTTTCATCCGTGTCAAAAATCTGATCCAGTGCATCATGCAGCCACCTGAGTATTAGTGCTGGCATGGAGAAGTCGCTAGAATTAAGAGAGGAGGGGAGAAACATCATCAACATGGACTTAGACCATTTAAACCATTGTGAAATTGGAGGTTTCATGTCACACCTAATTTGGTGTGACTGCAGGCTGCTGACGGAGGGAATGGCCTGCTCCGTCCTCCCTGCATCCCCAGCCACATGTTCCCTCCCTCTCCCTTGTGCTGGATCTGCTAATTGCACAGCCACAAGGTGAATGGGATCGATGAGCTGATAGGAGCTGAACCTCCTTAGTTTCCCATCCGATCAGTCAGTTACTCTGATTTACCATGTGGCTGCACAATTACTGTGAGTGTCAAAACCACATAGTTGGCGATGGAGGAGGAGAACCACTGATATCCACAGGAGCCTGCAGTTTGCACCAGATTCCGTGTAACATCAACCCACACCCGTAGACAGAGTGTGTCTACACTGCAGGCACAAGGGTTGGAAATGTGTGTCAGCTGTCTCAAGCAGTGATGTAGCAAGATAGATTCGACAGTGCACAGCTCAGCTTGGGCAGCAAAGTCAGGCCAAGAAGCTAAGGCTTGTGGTTCCTGTTGTTACCACTGGATCCCCCACGGCCAGATCACCCAACAGTGCAAGGGCTGACCCAGATTAGGTGTTTCCTAACTGGAGTCACTTACATTAATTTGATGCTTTGTTCCATGGGGCTGTGGTGGTTTAGACTCAGTGCAGAGAGTGTTGAAGCCAGTTGCCCTGCACCAACCTATGGCCTCAGGGAATTTACCTGTGTCGTATTAGGTGCTGCAGTGACGGGAAAGCCCATTGCACAGCTCAACAGCTGTGAGCAACCTGGGAATCTGCAGCTTGGCACCGTGGCCCTGCTTTTGATATCTGTCAGCTCTCCAGGGCAGAAGCCTTATCTAAGTATTCAGCATCTTGCACAGATACTCCCTGGGAGGATTCTCTGTGCTCTGCAAGGTGGCACTCATCCCGTAATACCTAGGCCCATCTGGGGCCATCCAGGACAATCCATTCAACCTGTTTCCCACCTTCAGACATCTTCTTTCTCAGGGGAAACTTGGTAACGGGCTGTCGACTGGATGAATTGTTCTGGAGGTCGGAGCATTTTGCATTCAGCTTCTGTGTCTCTTGCTGATGCTGCAGCCCCTCCATCCCAATGGGTTTGGGATTCACCTGGACCAGGGCAGGAGATGGCTTCGTAAGCCCATGGGAAAGATGGTAGCTAAGAGCAGCCACCAAATCACCCAGCCCAGTCCTGCTAATTCCCAGATCATGCTTGAGAAAGGTGAACAGGAAGAGCTGAATGAATTGTTCTGGCATGGTCAGCTGCAGCAAAGCACTATCTTTTCTGGAGATCCTTGGGACTAGGAGACTTACCTGAGGACACATGCAATGCACTTGGCTGGGCACATTCACACAGATTGCAACACTCCTGGGAAGCATTGGATCTACCATCCATAAGGTGATCAGCTGTCCATGTCTTTGGAATACGTACTGCAGAGGAGCAAGCAAAGGTACAAACCAAAGTATTCCTAGAACTGATGTGACACCAGAAGTGATGTGACACCGAACAGAAGCCCTCTTGACCCTTTCATGGTTTTGCTTTCTGGGATCTCCCCAAACAATTAAGCCAGACCCACAGGCAAGAAGATGTGAGACAACCAAAAGTCAACCCAGAGCTGCAGCAAAACAAGAGTTTGAAGGATGCGTTAAGCTGATTTACTGTGATGCAACAGGTTGCACAGCCATGCAACCTCCATGTCCTGTGTATAACACTGCAGTGTATGGCAGCACAGGGCTCAAAAGGCCTGTGTTATATTCCTGGATTTTGCTCATCATAGGCAATGACAGACAAATAATTTGGCTTCACCAGAAATTGGACTGGGGTCTACACATCTTTATGCTTCAATTTCCTCATCTGCAAACTGGAGATAATATTACTTCATTATGGCATTGGGATCATATAGCATTATTACGTCTGTAAATCTCTCTCTGATCCATCTGTTCTCAGTACGTTGCATGCAACCATGTGGTTATTTGTTGCACGTTGCACAACCCCTAGTCTCCCATTCATCTCAGCTCACGTTATAGAAATCATCACTTGGGGCTCCCTTTACGGTCAGTAGGGAGAAATAGGAACTTTTAGGGCATGATTCATCTGACCTTATTTACATGGTTGCTACTGGAGGAGATGAAGCCCACAACTCATCGTATGAATCCCACCCTCTGTATCGCCGTGCGTGGGGTAGGGCTACAGCACGTCACACTCGCTCACGAACAAGGTAAAGCTGGAACAAGGAAAGACACACACTTGCCTGTCCGTGTGTGGAGCTGGTTTCCATTTCTGCTAATAACTCTTCCTGTTTAAGAAAGTATATGATCTTACATTACCTGACACCTCTAGCCATCAGGATAGCAGAGGTTAAACACGTTTGCTCAAGTTTTCTGGCTGAGTGATTGAAATTAATGTAGAACTGAGTAGATCAAAAGTGGTATTTTTGATGACAAATGTTGAGAGAAGTGGTCTTTTTCAATTTTTTTTCTAAACTGTTCTTTTTTAATTTTTAATAGAAAATTCTAAAACATTTTTCTTTCTAGGAAACCACTCTTTTATTACAGTGGCAGAAGAGCAGTGTTGCCTCTCCTTTATTATTTCCTTCCAGAATAAAGGATAAAAGGCAATGTGTTGAGGGGGATATGTTTTTCCACTTTTTTGCCTTTTAAAAAGTGAAAAAAATAAACAAATAAAATTTTGTTGAAAATAGATTTTCACAAAAATAATTCTTTAGCTTCAGAAAATATTTTCTACTGGAAAAAAAGGTCTATATAAATTTTTGACCCTCCTAAACATAAATGCTAGTCATCCAAAAAAGCCGCACGCTTTATAATCTCAAATATTTTTGTCCAGATAAAATGATTGATTATATCACCTCCAATCTCCATTTGATTTATGGATGGAGAGCTGACTGAACAATGGATGCAGTGTCCCATTTCTGAGTGAAATTCATTGATAATATCCATCCTATAAAAAGTAATGACCTGAACGTGACTAAGCAGTATGGTATCCTCCTCACCTAATTTTAGACATTTAAAGTTAGACCTCTGACTCTGAGCTAGTCTTCTGGGGCTTATGGTGTGATAGATATTTTTTTTATTTCTCACCATTGACTATAGGGAGGCTCAGGTAGTTATTTCTGACTTTGACTATCATCAGTCCCACTTTCTGACTAATACAAGCATAGCTGGCAAAACTTACGTTTTGTGTTTTAACAAAGGTGTTTAATAACATTGTGTTTGTGCATAACGGCATTTTCAAATCAGCAAGAAAGGGTGGTTGAAATGTGCCACTTTCTTGACTCCTAATGCTGAAGTGGAGAAAAACGGACAAAGACAACTGAGTAGGTTGGAGACACATTGTACTCAGAGAAAAATGGTCTTGCAAACAGATAGCAAAGGTGTCCGATTGGTCGGGATATTGGTTAAAATGACTGAAATGATTGAAAGACTAAGAACCCTAGATTTCATTTTCAAATGAAAATCATTTAAACCTGTAACAGTGCATGTGTCAAGACTCCAGTCAATACCAGTCAAGAGCTCGGTGGTTTCTAAGAAGTGTTACTTGATGTGAATGTCCTGTGACATTTTTCTACCCTCTTCCCCAATGAATTAGCACCTTCAGAGAGAGTGAAAGGCGAACTGATGAAAAGTTATACTGATTGTGATGGCGAAAAGTAGGAATTAAATTGTAAATATGAATTAGGTTGTCGGCTCCATCTCAAGTGTGCTGTATTATTATAACCAGGTCCATCCATGCCCTGAGCCTCAGTTCCCCTCCTGTAGGATGGAGCAAACAGATGACACATTGTCTTGTCTCTTGAGCAACCTGCTAAAAGTCACATTTCCCCACTGCATCTTCTCCCTAGTTACATGACCTGCCACGTGCCTCTCTATGGGCAGCTCCCCATGCCTTGCACGAGGGGAGATCTAAAATCTTTCTTTTCAAAAAATCAAACTTTTAGTCCTGTCTATCTAGCTAGCTATCTCTGATCTGTCTGTATGTATACACAACTTTTCCCAGCGTTCTCATATTTTTTTTTAGAGTAAGTTGGCCCAAAACATTTATTTATAAATGGGAATAGAAATATACTTCTTTCTATGATTTACATGTGTTTAAAAAGAGGTGGAAAAAAACCCAGCAGTCACAGCCAAAGAGAAAGGAAAAAAAACGTCCCTTTTCTCAATGGGTGTTTATTAGCTCAGGTTCTCTCCACCATTTGTTTTATGGCAAGGTGAAAAATGATGCATTTCAGAAGCTTTGCGCGTTCTCTCCTGGCCCCCTTCTGCCCACTGGCCCCTCTCCTTGGACTCCTTTCCCTAATGGCTCTCTGAAATAATAACCTGTGGGCATTTGCTGTAATAAAGTACAAAGCCCTTGTTCCAAACAACTCCAACTGCAAGAGAGAAGCCAAAACCAACTCAAAATGAGATTTTTCTCACTCTGTGCATTTGCTATACTTGGAACTGGCAAATAATAAATTGAGTAGTATGTGGAAAAACATGCAGCCCTAAGGATATAGGAGAATGGCTGGAGCTGGGTGGGTCTATAGCACTTTTACTCTCTAGGTTTCAAGAGACTGTGGCTCCCAGACCCAGACTTTGTTCCTTTTCTTTCCTTTTGGGTCACACTCTACAAACCTGACTCTCCTGAAGAAATGCTTCCTCACCTCGCCGTGGAGCAAGTCTGTTTTAAAGGCTTTGGAGAGCAGGTATAGGGGCTAGGTGAGAAGAGATACATGTGTCTCCTGAATTCAGGGCTCTCTTGGCTCCCTCTATAAGCAGCAGTGGAAAACAGGTTGTTCCACGGGGCAAATCAGGGCAACTATGCTAGAGCCTGAACTGGACTGGACTGTCCCTTGAGGAGGCCAGTAGCTCTGGGCCTTACTTCTATGTTAGTCTAGCTGGAGCACTGAATTGTACTTTGCCCAGTGATGAACCCTTCAAAATCAGCCAGGCACACGAAATCTGGGTCTCTCTTGTGTCATTTCTACACATCAGGGCAGATCTCTCAACCTGGTGTGGGATTCACCTGCCCTGTGTTGGCCTTCTGCAAAGTTAAACACCTACAGTCCATGAAGAGAGACTGGGCAATACCAGAAGGTGATTCGTCTTGTCTTAAAAGAGGTGTCTGAGGCTTATAGCATGACTTGTCCCCAGGGATCGCCAGTCTGAGATGGCTTGCAGTGTTAAATGAGGCTAGCCATCTCGCCTGGAGCTGTCTGAAGCTGGATGAGATGGATCCTACCAGTGCTCTGCCATTTGTGGTCCAGTGGTACCTCCAGGGTTGTAGCAGGGATTGCCCTGGGCTAGTTGCCGAAGCAGAAGCCCACGAGCCCACATAGCAAGGGAGAGGTTTTGGCGGTAGGCTGGAGGGGAGGGAGTTTGTCTTCTAGCAGAGCTTTCTTCAGGATGGACGATAGCACAGAGCAGCTTATCTCCCATTTGCCTTGTCAGACAGATGTGGCTCGCCAGAGACCATGCTGAGGCAGAAGAGCTGGCACAGAGTGGGAGAGAGGCAGCAGTGCTGGGCTGCAGATGGAGGAGACAGGCATGGCTGTGGGAGAACGTGAGGTCCGAGTCAACTGTGTGAGTGAGTCACCCACTCGAGGGATGAGCCGTGGCTTCAGCAGAGTCAGCATTTCATCTCGATTGCTAAATTTCCATAGTGGAATTAGTATCTCAGTCCAATATGTTGACAATTTATAGACAGCAGTGACATAGGGGAGCAATAAAAACAATAGTATCAGAATATGCATTTCGTACAAGAATACCTGCTTCCTGCTCCTCAGTCTTAAATGCCTCATAAGTTATCAGAAGAAGAAAGTGTTTTCATTTTTCTCTGTCACTGGTTTCCATGTTCTGCTGCGATAGGATCTGTATGATGAGAGACAGTCCCTGTCTGAGATCAAGTGCAGCCTGAGTAGGCAGCACAAGCACAGGAAGTGTTATCATCATCTTCCTCACTTTGTGATGAGGAACTGAGGCTAAAAACCCTAAAACCACCAATGTTTAGATACTTAACTTCACACTGGACTTACAGTCCTTATGGAAAACAATCCAAATTAGGTACCCTGATAAGAGAAATTCGGTTCAGCACCTTCATGGATCCAGGACTGAGGGATTAAGTTACTTCGGACAGTGGCTCAGACCCAGCAAATGATGTCAGGTTTGCTGTGAACATTTTCTCTTTGCAGAGTTCTCCCAAGCCTTTCGCTTGGTTGCTGCTGTTGTGCCTTCATGCAAGTTGGTAGCTACCTACAATGTGGTGAGGACACAAACCAGACCAGTCAAGTGCTGCTAATCCTCCTAACACCCTTCTACTACTCCTCTGTGAGCCCAAAAGGACAGATCCATTTGCCAGGATGAGGAAGCTATGTGACAGCCCCTAGGAGTGTTGTTTTTAGACAAGAGCACCAAGGGCAAGTGCTGCATGCCTCAAAATTTTTTTACTTGATCGATTGAAGCTGCTTGAGGAAATGAGACCTGCTGGGACAGTGTTGGATAACTGTGTGGGCTGAAGGAAAGGGCAAACTTGGCCCAGTCTTATCCAAACTGCTTATGAGGAGGGATGTCTGCAGCAAAATATTCCCAGCAAGCTCTCAGGTTTCATCTCAAAAGCAGTGAACTTGTTCTTTCCTCGAGAAGGCTTGGGGATGAACTAGTCCCCATGCACTGGTGGACGGTCAAGACCAGAACCTGGGAGTAAGCCAGGATGCTAAAGCTATTTTGCAGTTTAATCTTACATTTAGACTCTGCAATGGGATGGGATGAATTACCTGAAGAATTCCCCTCTCTCTCTGAGTCAGGAAGGAGCCTAGATGACCAGCCCAGCCAGGTGAAGTGGCCCAGAGAGTTGGTCTGCACTAACAGTTGAATGCAGATCTGAGTCCCTTCCCTAATCGACGCTGATCCACCATCCACATGAGCCCACCACCATGTGCAGACTTCAGCCTAAACCCTGGAGTCCTCCACTGGGACTTGTCTTGTTCAGGTGAAAGAATCAGTCAGAATGACAACTCAGTCCATCTCTCATTACGATGCTTTGGATGAAAGCTATACATGCTTTCAGTCCCAGGGCAAGCAGGTAGCAGTGTAGACAAAAAGCCATGTGTCACAACCTTCCCACTGCAGTACTGGTTTAATCTGATTTTCTAGGAAGTTCCCACCATAAGCACAACAAGGGGAATTTTGAAGGGAAAGGAGTCAGAAAAGGCAAAGTGTAATATTGCAACAGCTGTGTTCATACTGAACATGATTGTAAACTGTTTAATATCAGATCTATCTTCTGTGCGTGGACAGCACCAAGCATAAGGAGTGTCTTTCCCTTATTCTAATTCAGGACCTTCCAACTATTTTCTTGGGAAACCCAGAAGTGCTGAGCAGTTTTTCCACAGTTCATTGACAAAATGCTACAGGGTGGATGCTGTGCAAAGAGGCGTAGTTCGGTAGTTATCTATGTCAGATTCCAGCTAGAAGGATCTTGTGTCCTATATGTTTTCTAATAATTCACAGACTCCTGGATTAGGGTAATGCAGAGACTCCTGTTCAGTTTAGTACAGGGCTCAGTAGCCCTCACTAACCAGTGCTGTGTGAATCCATCATGTTGCGAAAATGCTCTAAGTCAGCATGACCTTGGATTTAACTCCGATGCCTTGGGAACCTCCAATCCCGAGGACTCCAGCCAATGCAGTCACTGCGTTGCCAGCACACGGAGCGCAGCGTTGCAAGCAAAAGGCACGAAAACTGAAGAAACTTGCTTGCGTCATGCATGCCCTCGCCGGGGAGGTCCTCCAGCCGCGTGGTTTCTTTCTCCTTCTCTGAAGCAAAGCGTAGCTGTGCATGGCCCATGGTGGGCAGTCTTTCAATTCCCCTCGATGCCTGTGTGTTTTAGGAAGTGGCAGCCAATCTCCATTCAGGAGGAACTCTCCATTTTATGATGTGATAATCGGACAGAATTGGGTCTGCAGGCGTGTAGTTGATGCCCAGGGTAATGACTTCATGGCAGCACTGTATTAAAGGCATCCTTATGTGAAGTATTAAAGAAAGAAAGAAAGAAAGAAGGAAAGAAAGAAGAAAGAAAGAGAAAGAGAGAGCGAGAAAGAGAGAGAGAGAAAGAGAGAAAGAGAGAGAGAAAGAGAGAAAGAGAAAGAGAGAAAGAGAGACAGAGAAAGAGAGAGACAAAGAAAGAAAGAAGAAGAAAGAAAATAAAAGGCAGTTACCTCAGTTTGGAGGTTTATGTGCTGATAGCATCACTCCTGCCAGAGCAAATTAGGAGGAAAGAAGTCAGGATAGGGACATGGTGTAAAGCAACCAAAAAAGCCAAGTCCCACAGGTATTTCACATTTTTAAAAACCAATGGAAAAAAAAAAAAGTGGTGTCTCTGCCCATCTCTTTTTTCCTCTTTCCCCTTTCTGCAGATGACCTGTTCTTTCCTCCCTCCCTCTCTTTGTCTCATACCACATGAGACCCCAGTCTGGCAGGTAAGTTTGGGTGATTATGGTTATACTCCTCCTCTCTTTTCCTTATGGTTGCCTCAGGGACTAGCTCAGACAAGCAGGAGTCTGATAGGGTCTGGGAACATTTTTGGGCAGCCCCAAAGCAAATCCTTCTAGCTGACAAGATGGAAAGTGGGCAGACTGTTTTTGAGGATGACCTTCATTGACGTTGAAGACACAGATTTCAAGGCAACTCTTGCAGTGTGTTTGTGTCACTCCTTGCCTGCTGGCAAAAGGGTCTCAGGTGGGATCTGCAGACATACCTGCAGACCTGCCTGATATACCTCAGCTGGGATCTGCAGGCTCTTGGCACAATTAATAAGCAGTTCTTCTTCACATCCTCAGTACTTCCACCTCATCAATGTAGTCTCAGCCAAGCAGATCTCACAGTCAGGAAAGGTAGAGGGAGGTGCTGTAACCGCAAAAAGGCAGCAGATTTTTCACAGTAGAGATGTGTACACCATCTAGCACAGCCAGATCATCATCCCAGCAAGCTCCTATAAGGTGTGGCAGTAATGCAAATAACAATGCTGTTTGATTATACATACAGCACCATGTTGCAGCAATTATACCTTGAGCTGTATAGATCTTACAGAAGAGAAAAACAAAAGGAAAGTTTCAGGTTAGTCATAGCTCCTTGCTTAGCGTTGCCCGTCCTTAGTGCTGAAATACATACAAGTATTTAGACACTGAGAAATCATCATAGCTGTCCGGTGAGAATTGGGTCGGATCTGATGGAAAGGTATGACTTGGGGTAACGTGCTGCTCAGAGCAACCTTCTGCCTGAGGTGTCAGTCATCAGGACTGCCCAATGTTTCTCTGAAGACAAATATTCCCACCGTTAAGTGTGTGTTTTATCAAAATGGAAATGGTCTTTGGAAAAGGACAATTTCAATGTTTCTCTTAAATACATTTTTATGTATTTGCATGTATTATGTAACTGAAAGAAAGATGTGTTCTTGAACTGTTCTTGACTTAAACTGAGGACTAATGACATTTTCAGCTAAAACCTTGATTAGAAAAGAAAAGACTCATTGTGAGCAGATATTTTGAAGTGACAGATTTTGGTTTCAGTAAACCAAAAATATTATTTTTCTCATGTTCAAAAATTTCAACTTTTTAATCAGCTTGATATTCATGAGTTAAAGCTTTGCTTAGAACATTTTTTTCCTGCAATTTTTGGTAGATATTTTGTATTTTCTTTTCAGATTAAATAGTGAAGGAAAAAAAAAAAAGAATGCCAAAATGTTGGAATTTCCAAACAGCTCCAGCCACTCTGCACAGAACATGTTGTTGTTTGAGGATCCAATCCAGAGGTACTCTGCCCAGGCACTTCCGAGGGATTATGGGTGCCTAAATCAAGGCTCTGGATCCCACTCTGGGCTCGTATGTCTGAAACGTAGGCATTATGGCAACACTGAAGAATGGAGGACATTCTTGTGTAAATCTAGCCAGAGTGGTTTGAGAATCTGCCAGATATGGAACAGATCAGCTGAGCATCCTTTAATCTGCTTCAGTGCAAGTTATTTCACTTAGTTCAAGCTGTCAGTCATGGTAGTTTGCAACAGTAATCTTCAGTGCAAGGGTATAATTCACAGCTAGATGAAAAAGCTTTTAAAACTAGTGCAGCTAGATTTACAAGAGGTTGTCTGAGTACTCCCTAAATCCCTATGTATCTCTGGTTGGAAATGCTACATACTCACCCTCTTTTGACTGGTGAAAAATTGACCTTAGTGTCTTGAGAGCAGATTCATAATTCATTCTTGTACCTCTTGAAATCAGAGAGGCTTTATCGTAGGGAACAGGCTTTTTTTGCTCAGCAAAAGTAAATCTTCCCGCAGAATACAGAACACAGTCAAATGCTGTTTGCAGACAGCGAAAATGCCCAATCCAACGAAAAGGATCCATTTCAAAGAGGTCCATGAGCCAAAACCATCCCATTCATTAAACTCCATCACTTCGAAGCTCTGCACCCCACAAAATTGCCCTATAAAGAATGTCAAGCAATTTGCAGAAACAACTTGGGAGGTTTAGGCCCTATTTGATTGTAAACACCTGCTAATATTTTTATTTTTCCTTCTATTAATATTCCTTCACCTTCTTTCTCTTTCTCTCTCTTTTTAAATTTTTTTATGCTGTTCTGGCAGCCTCGGAATGGTGATAGAAAAAATAAACACTAGCAAAATAAGAGAACTTTGGGTAGGCTGTGGAAGATGTTAAAAGCTGCAAAGCAGCCATTTGCTGTGTGTAAGAATTTTATTGGTCCTATATAACTCTGATGGACTTCTTCTCAAGTCTCACCCCCTGGAGCCCTAGCGCTAACAGCTAACAGCTTCCCTATGTGGATAGCTAACTACTAGAAACTTCCTAGAGCAGAAGTCATTTTGAAGAACAGTCTGATACAGGGTTCCAAGAAGACAATCCCACAAACACCACTAAGCTTTGGATCCACTTCAAAAAGATCCAGAAATATGCATCATATTGTTTTTTAGGATCAGAGACTAGAAGGGATTTCTTCATGTGTTCCAAACCCATCATTTTGTACAAACTCTCCCATAAACTGATCTGTTCCAGCTCAAAAATCTTGAGTAGTTGCCGTGGTGCCATTTTCACCATTCTTGATTAACGTCCAGGTCTTTTCCAGCCCTGAAGAGCACAGGTACATATTCCATCAAAGCGCTTTGGTATGTCCTTACAGTGTCCTATGGTCTATTTGGCATTGCAGGATTTCAAGTGGGCTGAGCTTCAGACCGGTCTTCCGCTCTCTGCTCACATCACTTCCACTGAGGTGGACCGTATTTCCGCTCTGTCATTCTTCTGGATGGTGTCCTCAAGGTTTTACTGACCCATGTAAATTCCTTCTGACTCTCCCATATGAGAATTCTCACTTATTTTAGTCCTATCTTTGGCTTTGCTTATTCAGAGGGTAGCAGTTTACTGCTTCACTTTACTACGTTCCATTTGACTGCAAATACTCTCCTAGTTCTCTCATAGTCTCCTACAGCGTATCTCAATGCACCATGCTGCATTGCGTCCTGTCCTTGGTTGAATCCTGGCTCTTACTAGCAGACTCAGCCTTGTTTCTTTTTGTGTAGCAATTTACCTGCCAACTTGACAGTTCTTTAACTATTTGTCTTCTGCCTACCATTAATTCATGCTGCCGTAGTGATCTATCCTTTACATGAAGGACAATAGTTGTTCTCTAGGTCATCAAGACCTATGCAAGACTCCTAGCTAGCTTTTGGGGTGTCATGTTGCAACGTTCCATAACTCTGCTGCAGAGCATTGGTGCTTTTTGTCTGGTACATCACCCCTCTCAGAATCAACCCTCAGTTTCCAGAGCTTAACTCTTCCCTGATCCTTATAAGAGAAAAAGATGAAGAAATTAAATGTAAGCCGGTATCTTAGAGCATTAAACATGAAACAGGCTGTTCAGCATTCTGCCAAGGGAGAGTGAGGGTGAGATTGCAAGTTTTCTTCTGCAGCTGAAAAATGTGCTCTTTAAATAGCTTGCTTTGCACTGTTGAATGGCTTCTGTCAGTTGAACATTCATTGGTGGCTCATTCCAACCATCACCCTATTCCCAGCTATGAAGAATACATTAATTTAATGGTGCCACATCTTCTATCAGCCAAAATTATGAGTCTTCCTTTATAAAGAAAATCCTTTTCTGTTTACACACAGCTTATGCCTCCCTGGTAGTAAAGGGTAAACTCCAGTAGCACTTGGTCTCTGAAAGATGGCAGTCCAGATATATAGGATTTATTTGGCTTTCTGTTTTACCCATGGTCTTCCATGCTTTGTTGCCTTCTCAGGAGTCTCTCAGACAGCCTGTGCCAAAACACAGCCCCAGATGTGACAGTGTGGACACAGACATCAGCCACACTCAGAATATTTGCTATTAGCAGCGGTCTGGACCTCTCCTCTCATTGTACTGGCCTATCAAGTGCAGTAGCTTAATTTTTTCATGATGCTGTTTTGCAGCTGGACTGTACAGCCCCTGCTATGATCCCAGGTGAACTAAGAGAGTTGTTCTGCTTGAAAGAGCACGTGAAATTCTTCCTTTCCACTCTTCCGTTTCAGCTCTGTTTGCTAAGGATGTCAGCTGCTCCAGCACAGCCTTGTTCCTAGGCCTCTTTTGTCTATTTTTTTCAATATATCTCTTGATCTTCAGGTTTGGTCTCCAAGCTGTGGCACTTTGTGACTAATATCTGGAAATCTTACCTTTTTCAGTGTTCTAGGTTCATGTTCTTAATGATACTTCTTTGGTTTGTTTTAAAAGCTGCTTTGTTCTCTTGCTCATGATGCCGTCTTGGTGGAAGCCAGCAAGTGCCACTATGTTTCATATACTGGGTGCTAGGTAAAATCAGAGGATTTACTGATTTAATTTAATTTAGAGGAGTTATTATCCTAACTAGGTGTATGCTGAAAGTCAACCAGTTGTCTTCCTGCAAAGTTCCTTACAGGCTGCCCCAACATCTGCTGCCCACTTTGTCTCATAATTTTAGTCTCCTTTTAGCATAATTATCTCACCATGCCTCTGTAATTAATTCATGATGGCTCTCCTCCACATTCTGCCCAGGCTAAAGCTAGTACGTTACTTTGCATCCCTCCCTGTCCCAGCATGATCTGAGATCAAGATGCAATATGGTAATGTATAATTCCTTGGTTAGCTGAGGCCTAATTCTGAGGGCCTAATTCTGTCTCTCCTTCTTGGAAAGCTTAATATCAAGCTGCTGTGACTGTACTTTCTTTCAAGGAATGGAATATCTAGGAGATGCTTTTTGGGAAAATGACACATTTTTTGATGACTATTAGTGTGTTGTCCCACTGTACTGATGTCTCAGTGAATAGCTGTGTTGTATATTGCTTTCTCCTTGTTGTGAGCAGCAGTGAATTGTGGCAGGGACAGGCTTGGATTTTTCCAGGTGATCCCTGTGCAAACACCCTCTACCACTGGTTGCAGTCTCACTGGCTTCCTCCGTCCTCACTATAGCAGATGGGGGAATTGCTGGAGTATGTTCCTGACTTGTGGAGCTCACTGCCACAGAGCTGGGTCAAGGCCAGCCACGCACCTGAATTTTTGAAAGGATTCTTCATTTGTGTCAACCAGGGCTTGGCAAACAGCACAAAAATGAGTAGGACTGGGAGCTCTTACGCTTCTAAGTGTAAAGCTAATTAACTGGGGAAATAAAAATTCTTCTCTATGGTCATAATAGTCTTTCATTAGCTCCACACACAGTCATTTTGCCCTTCCCTCTGAAGTATCTAGTACTAGCCACTACAGGAGGCAGGAGACTGGTGTAGGTGGATTTCTATTCTGACCTGATCTGGCCATTCCCAGTTCCCTCAGGGAGTGCACCAGAGCTGGAAATTGTTTTAAAGACAGAGATTCAAAGTTTGTGGCCAAATCCAATATACCACCACAGCTTAGCACTGCTTAAGGCTTGTATCTCCATCTCTGTTACGGCTACCAAGGAAAAAAATGAAAGAATCCAGAATGTTTTCTTGTGACACCCACTGCCACACTGATCATAGAGATCAGTCATGGTTTTATGTTTGACAAGGAAATTCCCTTCCATTTCAGTGATCTTGAGTTTTGAAACGTACCTCTTTATAAAGGATCAGTATTCTACACAGATTTGAATTTCATTGTTTTCTGTTCTTGACCTTGAGCTGTCATTCCACTTAACCGTGAGCAGGAAAGAATAAAGAAGGTCACTATGGGATTTTTGGCAGAACTCAGGAAAAAAAAAGCAGCCCTCATTTTTTAAGACTCCTTTACATGAGTCAGAATTTCATCTTAAAGAACATAATTGCTCCATTGCTCAATTGTGGCTTGGGGTCCTATTAGCAGAGAGAGAGAAAAAAAATGCTTCTTCACTAGTCAGCTCTCCTCCAGACTGCCGCAGCCGTGCCAGCTTCACGGGGATACATCTGCAGAGGGGAACATTAATTCCACAGTGCCTGTTTGTTATTAACACCCTGCTCTGCCTGTGCACTGTACTGGATGCAGTAAAGCTGCGTTTATGTCTCCGCGGTGGGGGCAGAGGTGGAAGGCAGGAGAGGCGAACACGGAGGAGACATGCTTGAGAAAATTCACTGGAGCAAGTGGGACCAGCATAACGCCGAAGCAGGGCTGTTCCCGGTGCTTTGGTACATACCGAGGGTGCTGATTAAGACAAAACCCCCGTGAATGATTACATTTGCTCCCGCTGCCTTCTCCACTGTGGCCCTGGTGGAGCAAAACATGAAAGCACCAGTCAAACACTGGATCCCTCCGTTACCCTCCCATGGGTTATCGTGCTAAGCAAGTAATATGCTGTGAGTGTTATCATAGCATTGCTGTTGTTTCGGGTCACTGCACTGATGCCTTAGTGTGGCCACAAGTAACGTGTGCCCACATTACTCCATGTGGGTAATGTATTTCCCACAGGCTCTGAGCTGAGGGCCCAGTGTGCTGGGAGCAGTGCTATATGCACAAAAAGTTGTCTCGGATGGGTTCACTGGGAGTATTTGCTCTCTTTCTGACCCATCCCTTTCCCAAAATACAGTTTTGTCCAACTCAGAACGTCATGACATCAACTTGGGTCAAACCCAACAGATAATTTTGGTGTGAAGTGAAAAAAAAAAATAAATGAAAGAAAAAAACAGAGGAAGTGTTGAAAAAAAATTATTTGGGCATTTCCTACATGAAATGTTTTGACTGTGGGGAGAGAGACAGGAAGAGGCTTATATTGCATTTGCAAAAACAATGCCCAAACAACCTTATCTGTACTTCAGATCATCGGGACACTCTGCCGGGAGGCAGCAGCATGGCTACAGAGCCGTGGGCTGATGTCAGCTTGTCCATCTTTCCAGGCATAGCACAGGGCCTACTGGAGGCAGAGGTTTGCACTGCGGTGGGTTT
Source organism: Casuarius casuarius (assembly GCA_003342895.1). Taxonomy (NCBI): domain Eukaryota; kingdom Metazoa; phylum Chordata; class Aves; order Casuariiformes; family Casuariidae; genus Casuarius; species Casuarius casuarius. The sequence continues at coordinate 2,328,295 of PTFA01000154.1, read as the reverse complement.
ACCCCAGGATGTGCTTCAGCTCCTCAGCTCTTGGTTGAACTTTCCTTCTCCATCCCTGTGGATATTTAAATATTGCATGAAGTGTAATACCTTTTACAGGGGATAACCCACACTTAGTAGATAAGATGCGTTCCTGGTAGCAAAATAGCCGGAATTTAGATCGGGCAGGTCTTCCACAGCCAAGTGGGCAAATATTTCAACCACCCAGATGTCAGCTTCTCCTTTGCTTGGTGAGGGGTGGACACGCAGGGCTCGATTCGGCTGCTCGTGCACAGGCATCTAGTGCCATTTCAGGAGCCCAGGACTGCAGCTGCTCTTCCAGCAGGGCAAAACCTTCTGTAAGTCCTGTCTCTCCTTGTGTCAACGTGTCAGATACCCCAGCGTATCACAAGAACACTAGATATTTATGTGTGGTGGACTGAACTGAGCCCCCAAATGGCAAGTGAAGTCCAATAAAGTCCTCCATAAAGAAGGTAGAACTAGTAAGCCCGTTTTACAAATAGGGAAGGAATGACTATTTTTGTGTGGATCTGCAGGATCTAGAATGATGTAGTATGAATAGTAAGTAATATGACTAGTCTGATATCTAGCAGAAAATCTGTAGTGGAGCAAAATTCCCCAAACTCCATATTCCCCCTCCAGCACTTTAACCATAAGGCCATCCTTCCTTTTATTCTTGTCTAATTCTGACAGATTTATACCAGTATATATTTAGTAACCCGAGTAAATCACACTTTTACAGAAGTGAGAATGCCTTTTGCTAATTCCCGTGCCTGAAAGCTCTGTCCTAGGGGAAAACACTTTGTTCTGCAGTGAAGCAGCTAACATGGTTTTATTTATGTCACCTTTCTTAATAGGACCCTCATTATTCTGTAGCACGCTATGTTAATGTAAGTGATCGATTTTAGACTTTATACATGGCAGCTCTCCCTTCCCCTCCCCCTGTATAAACAGCTCCATTTCCAGACATGCAAGGATGCCAAGTTCACTCCCTTCTGTAGACAGCTGGACTTGCCAATTTTGCTGTCATTGCACTTTCTGATCCCAAAGGTCATGATTTTCAAACAGGGGCGGGAAAGCAGATTTGGATGATGGAGGAGCCAATCCACCTCGTCACTCTGGCTTGGAGTCAACCAGATGGAATATTTCTGGAGGTGTAGAAATGCCCGGGTCATCTCCCTGCCAGTTCTTACCCATCACTGAGAGCTTCTGAAGTCCCGGCTGTGTAAGAGTCGTGTCAACTGTGCACAGAGCATTGACATTAGGCTGAAGCACCATTTCAGGCAGTATGGTCCATCTCCTGGTCCACATCTGCCTTAGAGACTGATTTCATCGGCTCCTCTGCCAGGGCAGAGGGATGAGGGAGCACCTCTCTGTGTTCTTCTGAAACAGGAGTTGGAGGCCAGTTAGGATCTGAGGGCATCTCCAATCGCATCTCCGATCATACTTATGCTTTCTCAACTACATCCCACCATGGATGTCTTCCCCAGGGCAAGCTGAGTCATTCTGGGGGGCTCCACTGACTAGATTGCCCTTGTCTAAACTGGTAGCTTAGATCCCCAGTGCTCACTGAGATACCTGCATATAGGCACCTAAATTTACGTATCATATTCACTGAGCTGGATCCTAGCCCTCCTGACACTATTTCACACACCAGGCAGAGACTGGGTCTTCCTTTGCACTTGTCCAATGGGCCTTTTCCCAAAACACTTTAAAAAACCTTTGCAGAATGTTCCTCTTCGCACCAAGGCAGAATGAAGCAGCTGTTTAATGCAGTGCAAGGACAGTGCTCTCCTCAGAGGGGAAATGACACAGACTGAGATTTTGAGTAAAAGCCAGTATGGATGATGCAGTCTGCTGCTGGGGACAGACCCTCGGACCGTCAGCCCCAGCTGTGTAAGCCATGACTGCTACAAATCCTGCCTTTGCAACTGCTGTAGCATGTGCCGATCCGTTTCTAGGGACATCTGCTCACACTTTTCATCTGTGTCCTTCAGCTCAGCAGCAAGGCCCAGGGCTGCCTTTCATCTGGTTTGTTTTCTGTGCCTGGCTGTTGGTCAGTGGGATCAGGGACCAATCTGTCCTTGATGCTCAAAATTCCCCTGGGGTCTCTGACACAAAAATCCCTACAGACCCAGGACTCTTTAGCTTCTGCATTGAATCGGAACATGTGCATTCAGGCTACCAATGGCTGGTGTCTTTAGGAGACGTGAGAAGCCTTGCTTTGCTGACATGAATAACACAGATTCATCCAGAAACCCTCTCCCACCACCCTGCACTTGAAGTGCAGGCTGGGAACAGAATATTGTGAACTCTGCGGCTCCCAGAGGAAAGAGAGAGGGAGAAAAGAGGACAGAGGAGTGTTTGGTTCTTTTTCTTATCTCTCTGGTCTCCCACTTTCTCTTATCTCCAGGCCCTGTTTGTTTTTCCTAAGTGCATGCAGGTAGCTCCTCCAGGTTGTCATTTTTCCTGGGCTCTCTAGGCGTGAATGGAAAATGCAGGCACTGTGCTGAATTCACTAGCAAAAAGGAAGCAACAGAGGATGCTTATCTCAATTTTGCAAAAGCTTTTCAACAGCCCTCATTGTGTGAGGCTTGTGTGATGTGATTGATGGAGGACTTCATCCGGCTCTTGGGGATGCTTTTCCTTTGGTTTCAGACATCCAGAAGGTCTAAGCTCCCCAGCCAGGGCAGTACAGAGGGCCATGACTATAGCAGTGGCAAGGCAAGGACAAGTTTTGACTTTTTGCTCAAGTTCAAAATGTTGGAGGTAATGAACCCTCACGATCGCAGGAAGCAGATCAGCTGCCATCAGAGCTGTCTAAAGGGGCAAGTCCACACTGGACAAGTTGCTCCAATGAAGAAATAATCTAATCAATCCAGTGCAAGTTCCTGGTGTGTGTGGTCTTAACCCTTGTTTAAATTACTTTTGCTTAATTTGGTCTCTTCTACCAAATTCTGGAAAGTCTCAACCAAGGTGGTCACCATTAGACTGATTTGACACTGATTTTGTTAGCAACTTTTTTGATCTAGGTAAAACTTCTACTTGGTGAAAACTGAAGAAGACTCCAAGAAAAATGATAGTGAAATTTAAAGATGGCTTGTTCTTCCTTCCTTCCTGTCATTCTTCCTTCAAAATGTTTCCACTATAGTAATACTTACTTCATTGTTTTCATTATAAAATCCCTTTTCTTCTTTACTGAAATCTCAGCAGTCCTTGGAGGAATTTAGGCTGAGCTGTGCTGAATAACCTGGGCATTTGCTATCCTTATGGAAAGCAGGGGGTTCATACTGGGTGAGGCAAGGGATCTCTTCTGCATCCTCAAAGATGACTGAGGCCAAGCACTGGAGATCGGAGGCACCATCTGGTGAGGAATAGACATGCAGAAGGGAAATGGAAATCCTGGGAATTGTTGGGGCAGCTTGTGGGGTGGAGTAGGGAGCACATGCTAGAGGACGTGTGGCTTTGTGCCACAGCCAGCGAGGAGCTAGCCAGGAGGGGCCATGACTGGGCTGAGCACAGCTACAGAGGGAAATATCCCCCCCAGCAAAAGTGCACGCAGTTGCAGAAAGTCCAACACCCCTGGAAAAGAAACACTCATCTGGTTTTTCAGGGTCATTTGATAAGCTGACACGCTGTGTGCTTTTCTGAGTGCTTTACTCCAATTTCCCCCCTCCTCTCCCAGCCAAAAGGGTGCTTTCACCTCCCTGCCTCTCTCCTGAGCTGCAATGACGGATGACGAAAAGCCGGCAGCATGTCCGTGCCAGAGGGCTTCCTTTTGCACACAAACAGGCTGAGCTGAAGTGCCGTATCCTCACCCGGACAATTATTTGCTCTGTCCTCCTCAGCAGATTAATCTTCCCACTCCACAGACAAGTGCTTCCCCCTTGAGCTTTGATATCCCTCCTTCCCTTTGGACCGCGAGCTGTCACGGAGCCAGCACCAGCCACGCCGGGCAGAAGGCGAGCGGAGCTGCAGGCACTGTGTGTGCAGCACGGAAAGGCGATACGGCTGCTGCCCAGGTGTCCTTCAAGGGGCTAGACACCTCTCAGCAGCAAGGTACAGCTATTTGGTTTTACCCCTTTAACAGAGCCAGGAAAAGTGCAAAGGGCTTTTTTAATGGTGCATTTTAGGGCTGCTCTAAATGATGCCTGGTGGGAATGGGGTCTTGAAGAACAGCTGTTGCCATTTCCTCATGCTTCTGGCTATCTGGGTTTTCAATGGCTTTATTCTGCTCTTGAAATCTCATCATTTGAAACCTGATGGACTGTTCTCAGGGGAAGATTCTCAATCACCTGACAAATCATCACCACACTATTATATTGGTCTGTTAAAAAAAAAAAAAAAAAGAAAAAAGGACTCCCTATCCCTATTTCAAGAGTAGTGTTTCCCTCCTCTTCTACACACACCTGCCAAGGAAAATCTCCTAATGCAATGCACTTTTTTGATTTTCAATTCACATTTACGCAGAAAAGTAGAAGAGTAATAGACAGATGGCTTGAACTAAAGAGGGTAAGAAGTAGAGTTTGGGCAACATTAGGCCTGCAGGATGAAGTCTGCCTAGCAGATGAGCAAGACCTGGTCAGTTGTTGGAGTGAGGAAAGTATGAGAGGAGGTGGCCTGCATAAAGACAAGGCCTATAATGAGGTCAGTTGAGGTTGGTCTGAGCTAGCGAAGATCAGGAGGTTCTGAGGGAACTAGGAGTGCTGGGAAGGGTGGAGGACCAGCAAAGGGAAGGAGGATGGCTGAAGCATTGAGACACAGCTGTTTCCTTCCAGGCACCTCTGTGATGGGAAAGTTCAGGAAAAAAGACAGCCTCATTCATCTAATTTGACTGGAATGCCATCAAAAGATGCATCCCATCCTGCCCGTTTCATCCTATACCGTATGTCTCTTTCCCTCATATCCCTTTGAAAAGCCTACTGAGACTCCACCCATTTGTGCTGCTCTATGGTGTCTTGGGGACTGTCACTGAGAGCATCGTCTACTGGGTCATAAACACCTCTGTTTCTTTTTAATTTTTCTGAAAAAGGAGAATCGCTTTACTTCGTATAGCATGTAGTACTGCTGTACTGGGCAATAAAGTTGGGCAGGGACCATTTTCAGGCTCTGAGGCCTATGGCACCTCGTTGTTCCCATCCATATGCCCAATCTTTCTTCTTCCCAGACAGGACAGCCTTTTGGGAACGATCCCTGGCCCAAGCTAACATGCCCCAGCAGTGCTGGGAGAGTACTGGCTGGCACAGGCAGAGAGGACAGATGGGAAACTGAAACACCAAGGTGCAATGAGCTGCCCAAGGTTGCAGAGCAAAGGACTGAACAGGGATCTGCTGAGCTGCAGATCCTGAGTTTAGGACTGAGTGTTCACAAACCATGACCCATCCTCCTGACCTCTCACAAAACAGTAAGGAGATTGCCTTAAAAAACTGTAATATCTTCTTTAATAACAAGTTTGAGGTTCTTCAAGTTGCTTTCTGGTGTCAGAGCTTTTAGAGTTCATACTTTCATGTCTTTCTCTATGACCATCAAGGCTAGAACATCTCTCCTTTTTTCAGCAGAAGCTGGGATTGCCACATCATCATATTTCACACAGTAATACAAACCTTACGGATTCTCAGTAAAACACTGAGAGCTGCCAACCCTGTGCATCTCAGCCCATTCTGGAGGCCGTGCATTAAACCAAGGGAGAAAGGAACTGTTATTCTGGTCAGTCTTAGAGAACAGGGACCAGCTTTCAGGTGTTGCCTGAACTCTGACCCTCTTTGGGACCCAGGCAGGAGCATATTCAAACAGAGAACACAGAGAAAAATCAGCCAAACTTCTCCAGTGCCAAGGAGTTTGGCACTAAGCAGCTTTTTGCTGCATGGTGTCTGGCAGTGCTGGGTCTTATTTTCAACAAGCCCCGTTAAAGGATTACAAGAGCCTAGTTAAAATAATGCCCTTCGAGCTTATTCATTATTGGAAAGAAAACAAGAATAAACAGAAAGGGTTCTATCATCCATGGTGTTATTGCTTCTAGTGCTTTGAAAGAAGAAAAAAGAGCAAACCTGGCAAGTATGAGAGAAATATATAAACACACACACACACACTTGTCTACAAATATAAAGTAAGTTTTGTTTCATTTCTGGTTTATAGCCCTCAAAAAAAAAAAAGTAAAGAAAAGAAAAGAAAATCAGCAGCTCCTTCCCCACACACGTATTTAATGTAATTACTGCTGATACTTTGCCATTGCATGAAAAGTTTTACCTCTAAGAAATAATCAATTAAAAAAGAAAAGGAAGAAATTCCAAAAGGGAGTTGCTATATTTACCTTTTTAATAGAGTTCATTAAACCTGCATTGTAAAGCCGAGGATTTTCACTTCAGCCGGAACAACAACAACAAAAAGTTAAACTGTAAATATTGTTTGCCACAAGCTGTCACGTTTTCCAAATAAAACAGCCTTGCATGGAAGGCTGGATGGCTCAATGGAGAGCTAATGGGGTAGGGAGCCTTTCCCCTTAAGGCTGCCAAGATGAACATTGTCCAGCCTGGGACAACAGCAAACACAGAAGGTCCTGATTCGGCAGTTCACAATTTATCCCTGCTGAGGGATATCCTCCTGTGCTTTTCATGGAAGGTAAGATGAAATCTACCCTGTCTGCAGATGGAGAATTTGAGACTCTCGAAGGAATGGTAACTCAGCAGGGTTCTTAGGGGAGCTCAGAGGACTCTGGCGAGTCGGAGAACTTCTGCTTTGGTCCATTACCAGACCCTTCACCTCCATGCCAGCATCATGCCAAGTCACATACCTGCAACCATGCGTCTTGTAGAGTGGGTCACCTAGGAAGGAAAGGCCCTCATGGTGTTATGGGATGAGGGCAGGAGCAATGCTGGGACTTGTGGAAGTGCCATACTGAGCTACAATAAGGAACATTCCCTCAAGGAGGGCCCTTTTGAGGGATAATCTTGCTAGATAGGTATTTCAGCAGCAGATGCAGTTACATAGCCTCTCTTCTGCCCCAGGACCCCATATGCAGATAGCTGGCATAATTAACGATTGCACCAATGACCTGCTTCTGGCATATGGGAGTCACTGAATTGGAGAGATGCTGATGTTGCAAATGCAGGAGCAGGGAACAGTGAGGATGGCTAAGCAAGAAGCTTTGCATCTGGTGGGGTGGAAGGAAGTGGGAGACAGAGCCAGTGGCTGGCATTTCACTTACCAGATCAACATTGCTGGAAGAGGTCCCCATCCCCAAATCTGTGTCTCACCATAGGAATGGCCACACTGGGCCAGGCCAAAGAACCATCTAGCCCAGGACATCAGCCGATTCCTAGGGAGGAATATGACAACAGGGCAAGAAAGGGGTGCTCTTTGCCTGAATAATGAGTCTGCCCCCAGCAATTCATGGCCAGAGGTAGTATCTTTGTTTAAGATAGATATTTCTTCCATCTGTTTTCTGAACCATGCCAGATTTAAACAACTACAAATTCTTATGGCAAAGAGTTGCATAGTTTGTTCAAGTATTGAATGTGCCACATCCTAATTTTGTTTGACCCCACCTTGTTCTTGCACTGGAGGAGACTGGGAACAGTCAAGGCCTGTTGGCTTGTCTTTGCCCTGCGTAATTTTATAGCCCTCTATCATGAATACTCCTACTCTCTTTAATTATTCCTCACGAGGATGCTGTTCCATTCTCTTGGTCTTTCACTATCCCAAAATATATTTTAATCTGGTTTATTGAGGTTTTCAGACCTTGCTTAGCTTAATGACCTGTAGTGAACAGAAATATGCTGGTCTGAGGCTGACTTCTTTCTTCAGATGTTTTCTTAAGCCCAGCGGCCCTTTCCAATGTGTCTGCATCACAGAGAATCACAGTCCCACTGGTATCTCTTCCCACCACTTTCAGCAGGCCACTTTCAGCAGACTATCAGGACAGGCACAAAATCTCATCCTTTAAATAAATTCTGGATATTACATGATGATAAGATCCATTGTTTTTCAAAAAGTTTCCCTTTCTTTGCTGTTCACAAGCCTGAAATTCCCTGGAGGCAGGAATTCTGCCAGCCAGCCTTTAAACAAGGGCCAAGGACTGTTCTCTGGCCCTGAGGCCATGGGATGGAGTGATCTGCATCAGCACTATTAAACTTTATGACCTCCCAAAATGGGTAGCCACATCCCACCTGCTTTTTGGGGTTGGTCCTGAGACTGTTCAAATTCCCAAAGGATATCTAAGAATGGTTTGGGAAAGAGATATCTGACCAAGACTAAACTGTGCCAGGGATTGTTCTAATAGTTTTCTGATATGTAGACAGAGTTGAGTCCCTGGGAACATTCCTTGGCCCCATCAATTTACTAAAATTGGTGCAAACATCCAGCCTTGTGGCTGAAGGGGGAGAAAACAAGACTTTGCTTCTGCAGCTCTCCAGACCTATCAAGTTTTGTGCAGTGAGTGTGAGACACACAACTGGTTCCTTCCTCAAGCTTCCCCACAGCCAGACCAGTGCCTCCTCAGTGAAAGGGCAAAAGCCTAACTATGCTCCAAATCTCTGATGTTTGAGATATAATCTGATATAACCTCAGATGCAGCCAGCCAATGGAGATTTTAATCTGCTCATCACCTGCACCTCATTTTTTTCTTTAGCTTTGTGGGTGGACAGTGACTCTCAGGCCATGTAGATATTAATTTCCAATTTTTGTGAGTGCATTTACATGCTGAATTTTCCCTGTACCTTAGAATTTTCATTCATGTTCAGTCTGGTTGCATATCTTCCTAAATTATAGAAGCATGCTACATCTGAAACAGCAGCTCAGTCCTTTTAATTGTGCAGAATGGAAGAAAACAGCCTTTTTGCCAAGCAGTATATAGTGCTGTTAAATTTATAATCAACAGCACATTTTTTACCAAAAGACCCTTCCATTGCTTGCAGTTAAAGAAGAAAAAATCTGTAGGCCAAACAAATCCTTGTATAATGGAAGGACAATACTGCTGAGAAGACAGTGGTTGGCCTGCTGTCAAACTCTTGCTTTGCACTTTCAATAGGCATCTAAAGTCAACTGATCCACAAGTAAGGTTGAAAAATGAGCAAGCTCCTGAGGCCTTGAACTCCAAAGACTTCTGGGTGGCTGTGTTCAGTGATCTCGACTTGGCCGCTTCACCTCCTGGTGGAAATGTGACTGTCACCAGGGACTGGACCTAATCCAAAATGCTCTGCAGCCAGTTGACAGGGACTCATTATTTCCAGGAAATTTTTTTAAGCAGCATCCTTAGAAGGAAAAAGTAGGAAGGATGCTGAGTTCAGCCTTGACTGGGAACTCATGTTATAGTAAAGCATTAATCTGTATGCTTATCTGTTAGCATAGAGTCATCCCAACGGGCCTGAGGACCTGGGTCTGGCATCTGAAGCCTGTTCTTAAGCATGTGCTCTTCCCCATGCAGAGAGCTGTTTGAAGAAGTGTTTAAATTCTGCTGATGTCACTGGGATATTTTAAGCACTTACCTAAACACTTTTCAGGACCCAACCACAAAGGATGTAAGTTCTGGCTCAGGATCAGAACATTTAACAGGAACTGACTGTTATGTATGGAGTTGGACTATAAGATATCTAGCCTTTTTTTTGTCTTCCAAGCAAAGGGTATTTATTAACCTTGAAATTTTGTTACATAGGGAGAAAAATCTTAGTCAAGATCATTGCTAGGACAGTCTCAAAAAGTTTCTTAAACTGAGCATAATATCCTTATGATAAGGCTAATTCAGGAATATTATTTGGTCTTCAGATGAGTAAAATGATCTTCTGAAGTCAGGGCTCAATCTGTAAGAGCTCCTGAAGTATAACCCTGTCAAAAAATAAAAATAAAAATAAATAAGCAAAAGCGGGACAAAAGCAGAGAGACAATTTTCTTGAAATTTGGCAGGGTAAAAAGAGGAAAGGAAGTGGAAAATGCTAATAAAAGTCTCAGTTTCACTGGACATGTGGGTGGCATGGAGTCCATGGCTCCACAGTCCTTTTCAGAGAGCAGAATATATACTCAAGATTTTTCCTTGATCCTTGTTCCAACAAAGCATTTCTAAGCATGTGCGTAACTTTGTGAGCCCATCGGCATTCCCATAGAAATCAGTGGTACCATGTGTTCCAAGATAAGCATATGTTTAAGCACTTCAAACATTCAGGCTTCAAAGAAGATCAGAGACAACAAAGCAAGCAAGCAATAGACATAATTGCTCACTCTCGAAAAAATGTTTTGTAATTTTTTTTTGTCTCCTTTTCTTTCTTTTCTTTTCTTTTCTTTTCTTTTCTTTTCTTTTCTTTTCTTTTCTTTTCTTTTCTTTTCTTTTCTTTTCTTTTCTTTTCTTTTCTTTTCTTTTCTTTTCTTTTTGAAAATCCCAGCTCTTGGAGTCTGATGATTTGGAGAAAAGCTCAGATTCCACTAGAAACAACAAGTGTATTTCTAGCACTTGTAATTACCAGGAAAGGCTCAAGAAGACTACCTTCAAAGCCCGAAGTTTTGATTTTTTGTTAATGAAAATGTCATGATTTTAAAGACAATCTTGTCACTTTTTAACTTGCAAGGGGGACAATGGTGTAGTTGCAAGACACAGAAAACTTCTGTCACAGCTTTGCAGCAGTGCAGTATAGTGCATTTCTCCTCATTAAGATAAGGAAGAGGAATGGGGGAGATGGGGAACAACTTTTAGCAGCGGGACCTGCCAGACTCAGACCTTTCATCTAACAGCTACGTTATGTTTCTAAATATAGTGTCAGGCCAGTCATTGTCATGGTGTATTTGGGTAAAATATTTTTAAGGACAAATACCAGTCTTTTGGGATAAATGCAAAAAAAAAAAGTTTCTTAACAGAGAAAAGCAGGTAAAATTATCAGAGCCTCAAACACAGGCTGCTTGTTAAGCTAGAAGTTTAGCTTTGGGAATGGTAGGGTTTGTATGGGGCTAATTAGAAGTGCAGGTGTGTACTCAGGAATGCCAAGCAGACAAAGAAGAAAACCCACATGGATAATATGGTCTTGAAAAAAAAGCTGGGAGAATGAGAGAACCTTTTCTGCTATCTAGAAAGAGATTTTGGACTATGAGAAAAGAACCTTCTGTTGCCATATTCTGACAAATGGGGCCTTAGCTGCAGTCACTGTAAATTAATACATCTCGTCCCTGCAATACCTGATGCTCGTTTCTCCCATCATAAATATTGGTTAATTTTTCAGCACAGAAAATGCCAGCGTTGGCACTGGCAGTGGGTTCTGGTATCCAAAAAGGGAAACTGCAGCTCGTTCTTCAAAGAGGAAATAATGGTGCAGCTCATGGAACTTAAAAGCATCCAAAACTTTATAGAAGAGGACTGAAACTACAGATTTTATACGAAGGACAAAGAGCCTCAAGCTTTGCAGAAAGAAAAAACAATAACAATGTAACCTACCTAAGAAGAACGAAGGAAAAATGATATATTTAGTCTGTACAATGAAGGAACTTTAAAATAATGAAGATGAACAAAAGCAGTTTCATTAATGTCTGGTATTATACAGAAAACTAGCCACCAGGAAAAGATTTTTTCCCTTTATAATAAATGTAAAACTTGCCAAGACTGAACAGCTGTGTCTAGCATGTTTTCAAAAAAGCATTTGCCCAGTTGGAGAAAGAGGGATCTATCCAAACTGAAAAGCTTAGATGGAGAAGTTCCATGCAAAAATTTGGAGGAACAAGGGTTAACCTCAATGTCTTTTTTAGACTTGAGCGTAGAAGTCAATATTGAGGGCACCTACGCTACTGAAATGTAATAGATTTGTGAAAGGGCAGATAAGCATTGATATTGGCTTAAATCTGGCTGGCTTTGGAACAGGGAAGGAACTCAGTGGGACAGGAGTCACAAGACTGAACCTCCTGATTTATCACTAATGGAGATAGTCACTGGGGAATGTGCACAACTCCAAAAGCGGGAAAAACTGAGTCTGAAAATTGGAAGGTTGCAATACGAGATAGCCCAGCGAGGTGGTGATCTCATAATCAGTCTGGGTTTGCAGATGGCTAATAACCGTGTGATCAGTGCCCAGAAAAGCTGTGGAAATTCCTTTCAGAGATGTGGTCCATTTGAAGCCAATGATTTGTAGGCAATTGGTTTGCAGTACATAAGTACTCTTGCTGCCAGAAGCAGAAACCATTATACCAGGCCTCTGCAGGGATAGTTGTCCAGGAAATCTGGGAAATGTCTGAGCTGCTTTGGGACTTCAGATCCTCCGTGGATATTAACTGTTAAAATTCTCAGTGGCTGGAAGCAAGAGGAGATTCCTGTTTCTGACCCTGTGGATGGCACTGCTCATGTGAGCACACCTTTGGCTGTTCCTGACAAATGAGCCAAGACTAGCTGTATAAAATAATCCATTTCATTTGGACTGAAATGAGCTAGGAAATGATCGTACAAATACCTAAACCATCAGGTTGGAGGGAAAGGTGATCCAACGGAGGAGAAGTGGAGAGAAGCTGAGGACGAAGTCCTGCTTAAGAGCCTTCGATCAGGAGAGTCCCTCTGAATGCAATGTTCATTTCCTCCGCTCCTGATAAGCTCTCTTACCTTCAGGCTATTGATTTCTCAGAGTGGGTCACTTCCGACTTGATTCAGCTCTTCGCACCACATGTTGGTTCCCATTTGAGGTGCCCTAGGGGGCCACATCTAGCCTCCACCTGCGGCTCCGCAAACACGCGGGTCTCCTATAAGTCCTGTGTCCAATGTGCCAGCCACATGTAGATGTCTCAAACACTCCAGGTAAATGATTTGAGCATCAGGTGAGATTGCCATGGTGGGATTCAGCCCTCAATTAAGACATCTAAATGAAGGTGTCTCCATGCTGGTATCTGCATTTTGAGATTGATGTCCGGGGTCTTGATCCAGTTACCTAAGCAGAAGTGCCTAGTACCGTTTCAATTGTCCCAGAGTATCCAAGACATCCACATGCATATCACAGATTTCAGGACCTGCTTTGACTTCTATAAGTAAAAGGAAACTCGATGCCTTAAACTGGCCAGCTCCCAAGCTTTCAGACACGGCCTGTCTACACTCTTTCCCTTGGACATGGGGGTCTGCTTTTATCCGGCAGAACTTATGTAGTTATGAGATGTATGAAATAAATGTTGAGGGATTTATAATTGAAGAATAAGTCCAGCTTCCTCCCAGCTTTACCTTTTATAGCACCTCTCCTGCCAAGTCCTCAGGATACCCAGAAGACCCCGATCCTGACCATGCCTCTACCAGTACAACAGGGAATCCTAAGAGGCTGGGTGCCTAGATAGTCACCCTGGCCACATCCTGGCCACACGTTAGTATGAAACCCAGTGGCAGACCATTCTCCCTTACATGCCCTGATTTCTTCTTGCAGGAAACGTGAAGGCCTGTACAGTTCAAGAACCAAAATATATCTTTCAGTCTGGATAGCTGAGGGACTTGGTCCGTGAAGTGTCTGTGGACAATACTTGCCTCAGCATAGCTGTAACCCCTGATATCTTGCTTCATAACATTTCTTCCCTGAGGTGTTTAATTTAGGACTGCTGTCTCTCTTGGCTCCTGTAAATCAGAGCTTAAACTGGCTATTTCTCTGCTTTGACCATGGTGAGAACTTAGCGAGGCTGTGGGCCTAGCTTAGACAACTCATTTAACTGTTAATAGTAGGTAAGATGAATTTAGGCCTAATTTTCACAAACCACAGCCTTGCAGAGGTGTACATATAGCCCCAATTTACCATGAGGGATACTGAGGCACAGAGAAATGATACAGCTTGCTCAAGATCACACCATGGATCAGTGTCAGAATCAGTCACGGGACTATTTGCAAGTAGAGGTCATCCTACCTCTGGATTTCACACTTTAATCCCCCACAGTCCCTTGCATTTTACTTTGCTCATGGACCATGTTGGTGCTGTGGTACCACATGAACACCCTGTCTCCCTTCCTCTCTGGAGCACTCAGACATACACAGACAGGAAAGAAAATAGCTGTGGACAAGCTAAGGGATTTTAGATATTAAAGTCCAGATTCTGCTCTGAAAGGCGTAAATCCCCAGAATCTAGTGCCGTTCCTCAAGATTCATACCAAAGCTATTTAGGCCAGAATTTTACTCCCAAGGGCCCGTTTCAGCTTTCACATTACTGCACATAACGCCCACAAGAAAATTGGTAGTTTCACCCACTGACACAGGAGGCTGAAATCTGCCTGTTGCTCAGGTGCTGGAGTGAGGATCCTCTCCTCTTCTCTTGATGTCATGCAAAGATTAAAGTTCGGCTGCTTGCTGAGCGCACCGGCATCACCGCTGCCTGTAACAGGGAGATTTACAGCCCTCATTACATACCAGAAGAGTTAAAGGCCATGCACCTCATCAGGACCTGTTCCCAGTTTATAGCTGCCGCCCACTAATGATCCCAGATAATCTCTCCTTGAATGTTCCCAGTCACCTTGACTTACTGCTCTTTCCCCGTGAGTCATGCAATGAGTCTACAACGTGGTATGTGGAAAAAAAAATGCTTTCTTGCATCTGGATTTAATTACCTTCATTTTTAATTAAGTTCTGTGGTTTTAATATCAATAGCGCTTGCCTGGAAAGGGTCTCTTTGCCTGGATGTTTGTTCTCCACACAGGCAAATATTGCTGGTCACTTATTTCATCCCATTCCCTTGTAAACCCTCTGTGAGTCTTTACCATCAGCTACTGGACTTCGCTGAGCTCCCTGATGGCATGGATCATCCAACCCATACTGGGCAGTTCGATATCCTCGTGTTCACCTTGAATCAACTGCAAAGTCCTCTCCTCCTGACTTTCTGTTTTGGGAGGTGATTAATTCCTCACAAGGTGATAAATAAATAAATAAATAAATAAATAAAATCAGTGGAAGTTAATGGTGTTTTCAGTGGATCTGAGAGGTGAAAGGGACAGCTGGCTTAATGAGTGAGCTTCTGTGGGCAAGACCATATTTTGGCCTGTATGTGTTTGCATACACACCACTAGCACCTTGACCTGCTGCAGAGGCTCTTTGGCAACACAGTCAGCATGAATAAAAAGATGGGGAAATTAGAAACCTGATAAAAGGCAAACCTTTTCCACACACTATGAAAGTAGACCATGGAGAGCAGTGAAGACAGGAATGTGACAGGATTCAAAGACTGATCTTTTACGTGGCTAGAAAAAATAGGCAGTTCATCACTAATATGAATGGATTAAAGGTTTTATTAAACCTCAATTTTGAGGCAATCTCTGTCTATGAGACACCTGGGGCGAGTCTTAGCAGGTCACAGATTTTTCCAAAATCCCCTCTGCAAGGAGGCACTGCTCACAGTAAGAGAGGGAGTGCACACCAGAAGCAGGACTCTTATGTCCCTCTATAGCCTCTGTCTAAGAGAGACAGCAAAACAGAGTAGACATGTCGAAGCTGGGCTCTTAAAGTGGTTGAAATGTTATGACTTGTCAAAGCTATGACAGAGGATTTACATAGTACTTTGTCAGTTATGGTAATGTAATTCTTCATTATACTGGGCTGCTTGAGAGCAAAAAATCAGATGGTTCTGCAAATTTAGTGATCACTTTCATTTTCAGATGTTCTTGTGGTGCACAGGCCTATACAGTCCTCTCTGCTAAGGGACTGAATCTTTCCTAGCAGACCCTGCTTAGCTTTTTATCCCCCATATAACAAGTGTCTCAAAGCCATGAGTGCATCATTAGACCTTAATTGCTCTGACCTGTTGCACCTGCACACCTACCCTCCACCCATTAGTTCAGGAACTGGATTTAAGCTCAGGCTCTTGGTCCTGGTCCTTGCCTGACCCTGCTGTAGGGATGCCTGTGCTCAGACCTGCTTTTGCTGTTCCTGATCTGAAGGTGGACTTGCCTCATCACTTTGCACTGGTTTGGTAGTCACTGGACTCATGGTAGCACTGGTGTGGGGGTGGGGATCACCATGGCTGCAAGAGATGCCTACAAAGCTGGGACTTACCTCCACGGCTGGCCATATTCTCCTGCAGGGTTTGCAGGTCAGCCTGCAGCCATGGGGCAGCTTGGGGACAAGGCCCTGCAAGGCCTTGATCCAGGCCCCATGGCATTTGGCTGGGGGCAGCCGTGGGGTCTGGCCACCATGCAGCCTGGCAATCATCGGAGAAGTCCACAGTGGGGTGGCAAATCTGGGGTAAGCACTGGCCCATCTGCAGTGTAGCTCAAGCAGGGATCAGGGCCTGGGACAGGGGCTTGTAGAGAGCTCGGTGGTCTGGGGGTGGGTGTCCCAGATATGGCTGGTGAGGCCAATTAATGGTTATTGGTGCTCTTAAGGCCCTGACGACATGCACACAAAAATTGAAACATCACCCAGTCACATCCCAGCTTGGGCTGGCCTGCTAACTAGCACGTTTTGGGAGAAAAAGAAAGCATCATGGGGCACTAGGTGCCTGGGTTGCCAGCTGGCCAGCTTCATCCAGGTGTCCCTGGCAGGACGAGCATCTCTGAGGCTGAAGCAGACATCTTCATTTGGAAGGTGCCAAATGTTAGCACTGTGGTTACCAAACTATGGAAAAGTGCTCCAAAACAAGTGAAACGCAGCACCACAGAGAAGAGATTGTGGGCACTTTCACATGCTTCTTCATTATTAGACTGGTCCTTCATGGTGTACCCTGAAGCTACAATCAAGGTGGTTTCCCAACCATCTGAACCCTTCTACAAATGCCTTGGAGGGTTGCTGTGCCTGTGTTAACTGGATAACAGAAGCAATGGCTCAATGTACTAGGGAATAAATAGCATGGGCACATCACTGTACTGCGCAGTGAAGCACTCTGCCCAAGCTAAAGAGCTTGGCTAACAGGGCACCTGCTAATGTGGCTGGACTGTTTCAAGGTCTCATGTGCACACCTCTGCACGGCTCTGGACAATGTCGATGGAATTGGTGCAGACTAATGAAACTAGAATGAATTCTGATGAAAACAGCTATGATTTTGTGATCATCACCAAGGGTGAGCACCCAGAAAAGGGCTGAAGTATTAGGGGAAGGAGCAGAAAAGAAAAGCTGGAGGATGGTACAGAGATGAATAGAGTGAAAAAAGCCTTACTGAACTTAAAAATAAGCATGAGGGATTTCAGGGAGAATATAAAATTGTTCAGTATAAGCCCACAGCCCTTTGGGGCTTACACAGCCAACACGCAGAAAGCATCTTTGGGAACATATCCCTAGAAGATCATTTTAAATGCTTTGCAGCCAATGCCAAGAATTTGCTGCCCAAAATGCCTGAGGGAAATTCCAGGGTACAATGGCTGGTTTCAGGTTCCCTGGGCCGGCTGTGGCGGCTGCATTTCGGCTTCCCAGAAGAGGTCAGTCTTTCCCAAGGATTTGCAGTGGATTCCCCACCTCCTGCAAGGGAAGGCACAGGCCCAGAGCAATGCTTGGGTGGAGAACAACAGGGAACAGAAAGGGCCTGTCTGGAGCCCGACTGCAGCCCCACGTGAAAGCGAGCTCATTGCAAGTGGGGACTCACCTGGTTAAAGGGACAAACAATTGACCTAATGTTCTCAGGATGTGGGAATTAGAACAGCCTTGGAATGAGCCAGGGAAGATACGAGGACAAAATGCTCTCCTCATTCTGGATTCACCTTTTCTTTCGGCAAAATCTTCTCTCACATGCACACATACATGTACCCACAGCAAAAATCCTTTCCCCTGCTTTAATGCTCTGGCATAGATCTGGGAGAGACTTATTCTGACATCAAGGTTGGGTCTTAAGAAAACATAACGAAACCATGCTCCCTAGGTAGCAGTCACAATCACTAGGTTTGAATTTTGCACAGACTCTGGGGAAACAGGACCTAGAACCGTGCTCCTTCAGCTGTAAAAACAGGTCTCTTTCACCTGCATCAGGTAACACCTTTAGCTTGTCCCACTAATGGATTTCTAGTCTTCCCATGAGCCTGAGTGTTCACAGTGGGCTGTCACAAGTCCTGCAGACTAGATCCATCCTTCTGGGTTTATATTTTTGTAGCCCATTTAGCATGGTCTAACCCTTGGGGGTCTCAGCCACAAACAAGGTCCTTTTTTAACTCTTGTGGCTGCTGTGAAAAACTTCTCAAAAAACTGATACTGTGTTGACTGCCTGAATCTCCAGAGATCCTGAAACTTTCCCTCTTAAAGATCATGCTACCTGTCTTCCATTGGTGTCTTATCCAAGGGTTAGCTCCGAAGTCCTGAAGGTCACACTGGTGATAACCATTTCAACACTGGCGGTTCTGGTGGCTCTAAGGGCTGCAAGGGTGGGGTGAAACCCACGTGAGGGAAACTAACTTTCCGCGAGGAAGGGGGTATACAAAGAAAGTCCACTAAAAGAAAGATGAGGAATAAGAGGAGCATGAGGAAAGAAGAGACACACAGGGTTAGTTTAGTAGGTCATAACAAGAACAGACTTCCTTGCTGCATGGTGAACTGAGCTATAAATCACTAGGTAAGCAATGATTAAGACCTATATTCTAAAAGGTCCTTATATTCTGGTACTAAATATTTTATCTCATAAAGTTTCATGCTTTCCCCTTGATCTCCATATCTCCCCTTGACTCCGGACTCGTTGGAGAATAGGTCCCTTTTTTAATACCCAAAGCCATTTTGAATGCAGGATCCAGCCTGCTTCCTTGTATGGGTTGGCATTGCTGGGCAACCTGACACCCGCTTGCAGAGCACGCACGTCACAACACGAGCTCGTCAAAATCCTTCAAATCAGGTCAAAATGTTCCATTAGGATATTTACAAAGAAAGGAAGGGAAACTATTTCATTTCATTTTAATGCTGTTCTCTTTTCTTCACATGTCAAAATGGCAATCAAAAAGGGAAAATGTTTTAAATATTGTTTTTAGCTTTTTTTTTTCTCCCTTGTTATTCAAGTATGTTTCTTTATTGCCAGAAAGGCCAAAATCTAGGTTTTCAAAACTTAGTAGGCAATTGCAGACTCCCCAGATTACTCTGTGTATATCATTGGACTGTGTTAAATACGTCTTACCTGTCTGTAAATGTGAAGATCAGGCTTTCACCATGATATTTATCTGATTAAATACAGACATCTGCATCTGAGCTGGTAACCTTTTTTCTTCAATGTAGATGATACTCAAGACAGTAGACTAGACAAAGCCCATCCCATCCTACGGTATGAACATAAATTTTATCTTTTGACTAAAATGTTTGTGTTTCAGTTTGGGCTTGCTTTTTCAATTGTATTTTTCGCTATCTTAATTAGATAAGTTGCCTGTCTCTTCCCTAAACATTCTCATGGGGAAAAGAGTTGCTTGACTCATGTTTCCTATGAGATGGGTCTGTCTGCTTACAAAATTAACATTTTCTTTACCCTGTGAATGGCTTTTGAATGGCTAGGTACTATTCTGACAGAATTCACAAACTCAATAGTGGATATTTCAGGCTGTGAGCAGGACCATCTCCTTTGAGTGGAATTTGGGTCAGGGAGCTTTAATGAGAGAGATCTGTCATCACATTTTAGATCTCTATTGTGTAGGGTCTCCATCTGAGCTAGTTACTCCAGGCACCCTTTATAATCAGTGGAAAGAAATTAGCACTTGCAGGTTGCAATTCGTTTGACCTATTTTTAGATGGCCACTTCTGAATGAGCTGAAATGCCCCCATCCCCCACCCCCCAAATGTTTATTACTTTCCATTTAGGAACGGGAGTTGAACAGCCCAGATGGTGACATCCACCCTGCAGAAATCTATATCTGGTCAGAGGAACCCCATTCGGTGACAGATGTGAGTAGAGAAGAGAGATTGGAAAGTAGGCAGGAATCCTTTATATAAAAATAATGCAGAGATATCTAAACTTTGAAAGTAATGAAAGTACAATGACAGGGAGGATGGCTTGGTGGGGGGAGATTTTAACAGCTAGCTTGGGAACCAGCTGTGATTCGCCCAGATAGTCCATACTGCTTCCAATGTTGTTCTGGATGTTTTCCAGAAAATTAAGTAGCGGTTGAGATTGCGATTAACTGTGCTGAGCAAAGCTAGATAACAAGGAAGTGGGTTTCAGGCCCAGCTGGGAAAGGGAGCTAACTCGGACTGTAAGACTGAAAAAGGGAAAAGGAAAGCATCTTTTTTTGTGCTGAGAAAGGGCAGCGTGAATTAGTGGCCTGGCACTCCAGAGCTCTGTGTTCAAGTCTTAGCTTTCTCTATGACTTTTTTGTGTGCCCCTTGGCACATGGCTTCATCTTTCAGTCTCTCCTCATCTGCCAAAATAGTATGAGTCCCTTTTTTTCATCAGCTTTCTCCATTTCGACTATAACCTTCATTTTTCCTGGGAGGCACCTGAGGGAATGGGAAAACATGAACACCACGTGCCTTTTGGACACCCAGAACTGCAACACAGCACTGAGGCTCTGCTTTCATCTCACCACGGCCCTTGACCGTCTGCGGAAAGGCAGAGAAACTGTGCTGTGCGGATGCAGACAGAAAGGATGTGATGGAAAAGGATGAGCCTCATATTTGTGGTGTAAAAACTTGCAGTTCTCTGTGTCTGAACAGCACCCCTTATTGCACATAGGGCCAAGCAGATCAGTAGTAATCACTAAAGATCTGTTTGGAGATTAGCTTTATGGCTTGGAGACCATGATAGGAACATACCATACAGGCAGGCTCAGGGGATGGAGCAAGTCAAACATATTCAGCTGTTATTCTAACTGCAATACCCCACTTTAGCCTACTCGATCCCAATTTCCTCCAGAGAATTGGCCTGTGTTGCCTATAGCTTCTTCTCACAGAAAGGAGCTCTCTGGCAGTGCAACCTATGGAGACTTTATTGCCCGTTTTCAGGAACAGAGACCACAGAATTTTGTGGATGTGTGGTCAAGATCTATTTACATGTAGATCCAGATTTCCAGAGAGATCCATCAAAAGATGGAGGTGCTATGGCAGCTTGTGCTGACTATGTCAAGCAGGTTCTGTGAAGCCTGGGAGAAGCAGTGAGTGGTAAATTCAAACTGTTGCTGTCAGCAGTAGTTCTTATGGTCTAGAACTGAGATTCATGCAGGACAGGGTTTATCTCCCCTCACTTTAAATGTCTACAGCTGGATTATTCACACTAGGTGAGACAGAAGTTTAGGGAGTGATTCACTTGACCTGTGTAAGATACCTGCTTTGGGATGATGAACTGCATTTAGGTATTGTTGGTGTCTAACTTTAGGTGGCATTTCTGCCTAGATGCATAAACAGGGGTTGAGGCAGCAGAAAAGTGGCAGATTTTATTATGAAGGTGTGTATCTGTTCATGCTTAGTGTTTGTGCATCCTTCAGGCAGATCAGGAATTGAATGAATTTGGTGAAGAACAGAAGCAGGTGGAATAATACATTGTTGAAGACCAAAGGGAGGTAACTCATGGGACTGATGAGGAACATAAGGCCTTCAGTGTGGGCAGTAGGAAAGACGAAACCAAGAGCTCATTTACTTTGTCTTCCTTTTGAGTGTGGAGGAACCACAGAGTGCCAGTGGATCCATTCCTGCTGTCCCCTCTTCCTAGAGAAAGAGGCAGGGCATCCAGGGATGAGTTAGTCAGAGCAAGCAGGCCATGCAGAGGGCACTGGGCAGGGTGGGCTGGTTGAACGCAACTGGTTTGGGAGCCCCTATGGTGCTAAGTGGAGTAAGGGACTGGCTCCTGTGGTTGCTTGGACCATGGTGCATCTACAGGTAGTTTCACGAGCTCATCATGAACGGTAGTACCACAATATCCTTGACACACCACAGTGAGCAGCATGCATGGGAGGTGGACTCCTGTTGCCAAATTATCTGATTCAGTCAGGAACTTTTTAGAATACTGCGGTTATTTTGCTTTTTTCATTTAACCAGATGACACTATACAAATCAGGGCTGAAACAGTTCAGTGTCAAAACTAGGATACTATTTCCATGCAAATGTGTTCTCTTGAGACTATTTTGTGATTCCTCATCCTGAATGTGCTCATTGACAGAAATATAAGGGACAACGGAAGAAAAACCCAGTCAGGTTTCTTTCTGTTATCTCAGTCTTCACTGAAGTAGGCTGGTTTCCATTGCACTTAAGTAGAATATTTTGAGTCAAATATACTTTCATTCATTTAACAGCAAAAAATATTTTTATATTTTTCCAGTTGAAAATAAATATTTAACTTTTTTGTCCAAAATTAAACATTTTTTGGTTTTCAATTCACAAAAACATTGTTTTTTCTCCCCTAGGAAAAGATCCTTTCTGCAAAATGTAAGAGCTTATTTAACTAAAACCCCACAAAGTTTTATTTCAGACTTGTTTGAAGGGAAAATTTGTGATCACGCTTAATTTTTAAATTTGACGGAGAAAATGTGCCAGGTTTTAGTCACTTGCTTAAATGACCTACTCAGCAGCAGTCAGTAAGAGACCCAACCACTTCTGACTCACAGCTCGGTGGTTCTCGCTGCTGTGTAACACTCTCTCCCTCTGCAGGTGACTGTTTCGGGAATGAGTGTATCATGTTGCAGGTCTTGAAGGACTAATCATCTCATTTGTTTTTGTAAGACATCCATCTCTGACCATATAAGCAGTAACATGCACGGGACTGACTCATTTTAGTCTTTGTTGTGGATAATCTTTAGATAAGTCTTTGCTATCCAGCAAAACCCAGGTGATATCAAAAGACGTGTTTTCATCCAGGAAGATTTCTGAAGTCTTACTCAGACAAGCAATTACTCTCAGTTACAGTTTGTTTTTTTCTAGTCAAACTGAAACCAGGGTGGTTTGTTTCCCCTCCAACTCTGCTCTCCATGTCACCCTTGTAGGCACCAGTGCCTAGTTTTGAAGAAGAGGAAGAGACATTTTGATCCTCTTCTCAAGGTTGTCTTCTGCCACATCTGTATCAGGGGCAAACGTTTTCTGTAGTAACCCTACAAGCCCCTACACTAGGGCTGGCTGCCAGGATGAACCTTGGGTCCACATTTTCCCCTCCCTTTTATGTTGTCCCTGCCACAGCTTTTTTTTTAGCTGGTGCCGCACTCCCTTCCAGGTGCTCCCTTGGGAGCAAAGTCCCCTCTCTCTCCTTCCCTCTGCCTTGCTTTGTCTTACCCATCTTCCCAGCACCAGGAACAAGTTCCTCTTTTCTTTTCCTCCTCCTTCTTCAGGGAAGGCATTGATTAGAAATTAAAATATTGTGGGTCACTCCCCCTTGTCCCCTTCCCCCCACCCTCCTCATTCTTGCCCCAACCATCCCAACCCTCTGAGTATAAATCATTTTCTGTGGTCTGCAGCTCAGCTGGAAAAACTAACAAAACAGGTCTATAATGTCACCAGCATCTAATTTGGTGGATTTATGGGGTCTGGCCTTAAGCACTTGCTGCTTTACAGCATGTGAGTTCACTCCTGCAGTAACTCCCTCCAGACTGCAGCTCTTTATCCCTGGCTGTGGCCATCCGCAGCCTCTGGAGCTTTGCAAAGGGCAAATCCCACTCCCGTGGAAAATGGGAGCTCTCGTCTCTACTTCAACCATCTCTCTTGCCTGATGGTCCCTCCTCAAGAGTTGTCAAATGTTTGTGCCACCAAGAAGGGTTCAGCAGTGGTGATGTGCTGGTTGCAGCAGGCAAAGATAGCAACAAACCAGTGGGTGCCAAGGCAGACCTGCTGGAGATCATGTATTGAGCAGGAGAGACACAAAGCTGGCTTTCTGCTTGTGCTCCCTCACCAGCAGGCCTGTCCTTCCTTTTTTTAAAAAAAAAAAAAAAATTGGGGTGGCAACTGGCAGTGCCAGATGTGTGGGAACCACAAAACAGGAGGGAACAAGCATTTCGCTGAGGGCATACTTATTTATGAAGCTTCCAAAGAAGTCTTGTTGGAAGGTGCCGTTCCCTGTCATGTAGCTTGACCAAAGCAAAGGACTCTTGAGGTGTGATATAACGAAGCAACGGTACACATCCCTCAGCTGGAACTTTTCTCATTGCGCCAGTGTTGTGACCATCTTCAGGAGCAGACTGTCCACTGGAAGAACCAGTGTTGGTGACAATTAGCTCTGACCATCCGTTCATACTCTGGCATTTGGCCTGGGAGAACAAGTTTAAATTTAAACTAGTTCACCCCTCCAAGCCAGATGCTGTTCAATGACGTGTATTTAGCATCCCATTCTGTTATCAAATACAGATGTCAAGTATATAGGACCATAGCTTGCAAATTCAGCATCAGGCCCTACCTGAACATAGCAGATATTCCCCACTAACTCCAGGTATGCCCACAGCCAGCTCAGATCTGGCACTTCTCCTGGGCTAACAATGTGTCTCAAAACCCAGAGCACTGATGCACTGGCACACAGCAGGGACACTGGAGTGACTCTGCCTGGAGCTAGACACCAGAAGCGGGGTGACATGCAGAGTACAGATACCCAGACAGCTTTGAAAGAGCTTGGCTTGAAGTGGCAAAGCCAATGACGCGGTGCTGGCAACAAAATCTGCTGGATGCAAGGTGGCTCTGCTGGGGTGGAAGCTCCTCAGGGACATCCAGGTGGTGCCCCTAATGGTCTCAGTGCTAGAAGTATGGGACTGCAGCTGGACCAGCTCTGGCAGCACTACAGCCATCTCCTCAAGGCTATCTCTCAGAGTGACCATCCTTACTGACCTGTAACTATCTCTGGTATCTCTACATCTGTGGCTGTACAAGTGTCTGGCTATGTATATATACATATATGTGTATATATATGCATATATATGCACACATATAGATAGATAAATAGATATATGTGTATCCCAGGTATAAAACCTAGGATAATTCAGATACCAGGATCTGAACTGAAGAAGTGTTGGCTCCCTTTTCTACTCCTTCGCTTATGTATTTGCAATCTGGACATATATGTTTTCCAGTATAAACATACTTTCGGACAGAAGTATGTGCTGCAGTGCGGGTCAGGAAAGGGATGACAGCTCTGATTTACATGCCATTTCCCTTGCCTTAGCATATTAAGCAGGTTTCTTCTCTGCTCGCCCACCCCTACCCCGGGGGCATTCACATCTCCTGAAATCTGATGATGCTTCATGGAAACCTAGGGAGAAGGCTGTCTGGAGGACAATCTGTCTCATACCTCATGTCTCTACCCCTGAGTAGAGCCTATGCATATAGCCACAGGGACGTCTGGTTCAGGTGCTTGCCTTAGACACTGGT